>JAHZNB010005999.1:0-26401 GCA_027744295.1 Callyntrura guangdongensis
TGTAAGATTGGGTTTTGAAAATTTTGTATTAAAAAGTGTCAATTGTCTTTCTAAAGATTCGTTGATAGTTTGCGCTATTTGTAGTCATTAGGGTGCCCTTACTTGTTAGATTGTGCATTGAAACGTATGTGAATGCCTAACTGCATGTCCTGTGTATTTTTGGAATTTTGTCCTGTGGGGTTGTGGCAGTTTACCACATAGAACATGGTCGGCCCATGTTCCATGTATATGACGTCTTGGAACATGGGCACAGACAGATCACATTCTAATTAACCGACCACCCAAACCCCACAGAACAAAATTTAAAAAAATAAATTGCACGTTATGGAGACCGTTACTGTTACTGCAATGTGGGAATCATTTATGACAATAAACACCAAAGAATACTTCCATGTAATTTTCCAACCAGCAATCCTCCAGATACAACAGTGTCTCTTATGTGATGCATACTGTTCCTTGAGACGAATGAACAAAGAAGGCCACAAAAGCTCAACTAATCTGTGTCAAACTTGGTTGCAAAACATTATAACTGTTTTTGAAATTTTAAGTGAGCCCCAGGGGGTTGACCACTCACACCTATCTTCGAACCCATCCGATCAATTGCCCATCCATATCGATCGGCGAAAGCAGAGTATCAAAATACATTTTCCTTCAAATGTTAGTGTGTCCACAGACACACAAGACGGGAACGAAATCTCATTATCCACCTCTAGTGGAACTAGCGCGGAGTCGGTAGGTAATAATAACTTTTGCGTAATCCTCCTTATGAAACGGTTATTGCGTGAATACGAATATGTAGTTGCGGGGGTGTGTGTCAAATTTCAAGTATTTGACCATGTTACATTGTAAGGTGCAAACAATAGAACCGGACTTGGACTCCGACTCCACAAGACTTCCCCTAATGACATTATGAGGTACGGCCCACAGTCGAAATGTTTTATGACGACATGACTAAAATAGTTTCACCTTCACCCTGTTTATTTTTAGTATGTAGTGTAATAATTACAATAACGTACAATTTTGTATTTCGTTGCTCAAGCACAAAAAACGACAATATCATCGTCTTTATTTTATTCAACAGTCTTCGCATATTATTATTATGAGTTTGAACTTTAATCAGGAAAATGTACAGTTATCTGAAGCCCAATTCTGTATGTCAACAGTGTACACAGCTAAACACCAAAATGTATAATCAAATGCAAAGTGAACAGGTACGAAAATTGTCTATTACTAAAAAATTGTCGTTCGAAATACAGGTTACCAGGTTCGGTTCAATTTTCGTTATTAACACTATTGCACATTGCACTCATCAACCAATTTGTTTCGCTAGTTGTTAATGTGAAGTCACTTGTGTAACCGTTGGAAACGTTGACGTGTGTATTATTTTTAGTGTTTTTACCAACAGTCAGTTTAGTCATTTCATTGGCTATTACCACTCAATGTCTAGAGACTAGGGAACGATTATTTGACAGTATTTTTGTCGCCCACTACGAAATATAATGTTTTGTCTAATTTTACGTCAGTAACTACGAGTAGTGTAAATAATACTATACCTACGCACAGAGACATTTTATTTCCATACGACTTATTGCATTGAGTAAATTTCTGTCTCAGCGAAAGCTGGCGGACATTAGAAAGTAGAGTTTACAAATTTAATAAGAAGCTACATAATAACCGCAAATTAAATGCTATCCCTATGCAATGTTATACCTCATTCTAAATTTATGCAGCCACTGCGGTACTACTTCCAATTTTCAGATTTGCGAATTCCAATTTCACAATTTTACGTGAACTATTGCCTAGATAAATATATTTGAATGTCTCTAATTTCTGTCCACAATACATGTAAATGAATATGTATTTTGAAGTTTATATTTTATAGTTTAGTTTATATTGACGCTTGATTTTGTGTTCGTGTTCTACGTCTAATAAAACCGCTTGCTCGCGCTGTGTTTTTCCTAAGTTTACTTACATGTAAATACGGCAATTTATGGCTACTCGTTCGTACGTACTTTTAAAAATAGAAATTAAACGCTTAGAACAAAGACAAAGATAATAATACAGAAGTACGTCATAAATTTGCACGCGGGTATTTGCAACACGATTGCGATTATCGAATGATCCAGTCATTGTACTGCAAATTATCATTATTGGAACGCATCCTTAATGTTCTGGAATTGGCGAATTGCTAGGTCGACTGGGAGATCAAAATTCACTTTGGTTAACTTGTCTAGGGAGCGTAGTGCATCTTCGAAACCTGCATATTCAAGAATTCAGTTACATTTTTTAACAACATTTACATAAGTTGATTTTTGATGAAATACTTACCCGTTTGCGCTGTGTAACCCCAAGGCTGATAATACTGTTCAATAAGACCCTGGCAACGAACAATTAGTCTCATCCATGCCACAAGTTTTCTTGAACTGAAATATAAATAGATTTTTTATTCTGATTGCTCAGCCATTGTAACCCCTGGTAACCATGTACATGAAATGTCACACCAAAAAGGTTTTGATGCCGTCACCATGTCGCGCTTTTTAATTTAAGTGAAATGAACACATTAGCAGTTACACCACGGGGTCACGCAACTCATCACTCGTCTTCACTATTTGCCAAAGCTTCTATTCTATATGCATGGTCGTTTTAACAAAAACGGTTGAGTATTAAGTAGAAGCAGGTTGTAATGACTTACTTAAGAGCTGCACAAACGAATGCCTTAAAATGGGACTCAGGGCTTCGTTTATAACGAGTATGGCTGCTAATGATGTTGTCCACTGTGCTTAGTAGCAACTGCAATTTACAAAAACCAATGATGAATCTTAAAAAGTTGTTATGTACACTGTAGTGGCAGTACTGAAAGTAGCAATCAATTGAGTACAAGAATATACCTGCTTATTTGTTATTGCGGTTGAACCAACTATTTCTAAACCAAAACTTTGTGATAATCTACGGGCCGGAGTGGCGTTGTACTTTTCACCATTTTTAATTTCATAATACTTTAGGATTAAGTCCCAAGCAGAGAGGAATCCACTTCCTGCTGCGCTCCTTGAAGGAAAGCAACTCACAAATGGTACCAGACTTTGACTTTGGCCAACCTAAATTAAGCAACAAATTGTATGTGCGTGTTAGTCATTCAAAAATTTTGTTAGCAATATTTAACTCGAATGCAACTCCAAAATAGTCTTTCATTTACATGCATCAGGCCATGTTCCAAAAGATTAGCTAGGGCTGCTGCCAAATCCTTTCGGACAGCTGAGGTTAACGCTTGGTTGCAGAGAATAGAAGGAGAATCTTCACAGTCGGAAGTATAGTCACTGTCCGCTGGAGTATCTGACTGAACCGCTAATCCGTACACCCTAGTAATGGCTATTTCAAGAGCAGCTCTTAGGTCCCTATTCAAAACAGATAGACAATTGTTTGGGTTTTAATTTTTTTGTTGAATTTTAATTTTTTTTAAAAAATTACACACTAGTCGATAGATTTTGTATTTGTCGTGCCTTACCCATAATGGTTTCCCTTGGCACTCTTTTTCAGAGCGTTCATGTGAAAGTGATTTGAGGAACACCCAAACTGCGCCACGGCAAACATTTGGATTAGAGTAAGTGCTTTCTTCATCATCTGAATCGTCTTTGCGCGTAACTAAGGACATTTGTGAAGTATTATGATTACAACACAAACTAAAAAATTGTCTACTAGGCGTTAGTACAATGAAAGGATATTGTAAAGTCATTTTTACCTCTTCTTCGTGACCTATGTCAGAATGTGTAAAATTTTTCGTGTCTGTTTTTTTGGAACACGCACATTTCTTGACATCCGTCGAAATATCTCCATGCAAATACTGAATAAACCTTTCCAAGTCCGTTATTTGTGTCTTGAGTTGATCGACTAGTTGTTCTTTCATCTTCAACGGACTAACGATCTGTAATGAAACGTAACGATATCTATTGGTATATTTGTTGCGGCAGTAATTGTCAAAAATGGGCAAATAAATTAATACTAATAGGCATGGTTTATAGCTAACAATTTTTTGGTAATTTCGTACCTCGCTAATTGCTTGATCAACTTGCATCCTTAAATCTTGATCGCTTAATTTTTCCAGTTCATCAACATTTAAATTTAATCGAGTTTTCAGTTGCTCTGAAAATAATAACGTATATTGATCAACTATCATGATGAAAGACCATAACACCAGCCAACATTATTTGAATACACTTACCAACAACTATTTTATGCCTTTCTAAAAGAACGCTCTGCGGTAGGCCGGCGTCACCCGTTTGATAAGCGTACGACTCAAGCTCCTCTAACTGCCCCTTTAGTTGCGTAATTAAATTCTTTTGCTTTTCTCTCTGAATTCTCATTTTCTCCTTTATGTCATCGATTTGATAGGGTCCCTCACCAGAACCAAAGTGATCTGTCACTGCAGAAGGAATTCCACGGAAGGTAAATTCCTCTAAATCCTTGAGTAAAGCCTCTTTCTCCTGTTCTGGGGCTACAACTATTTGTTGTACTCTAAACTGGACTTGGGCAAAATGAGTAGTAAGTGCTAACAGGGCTGACGTTAACTGCTCTTGGTCATCTTTCATTTTCTTTAATTCTGTTGGATCCAGTTCCCTGAAAAAATCATGTATATACATAATATAAATTTATTCTCGTTTCTATCGTCTAGATGAAAAAAGCCTTGATGCCAACTGTTAGTACTGGTTTACGGTACATCTAATTTGCATAATATTGTAATAATTTGTTTGTGGTTACATTATATTATGAAAACTACTCTTACTTTTCTTCCGATGAACCCGTGGTGGAATACTCCTTATCTGTGTCATTGGCCCCAAGGGGCGCCCAACGTTCCGGGCGACCTTTCAACCCTTCCCAGGAAGCCCACTCTTCTTCGTCTTCCACATCGCCATCTGCGTCTGCATCAGGTTCATCAGAATTCTCCACAAACTCTTCACGATCATCAAACGAGCTATCAACTTCACTAGCCATATCACACTTTATTCCTTCCATAAAAATGTCACCTTGCACTTTCACTAGATATACTATAACTCTTCTATAATTGCATGCAATTTAAAAATCCTAAAAAGTAGGGTATCACGCAGAACTCCTTGGCCTCTCAATGAATACAATTGAAAAAATTTTCCTTGAAAATTTTATCACAATATTTTTTTCTAAAGTCGCGCCGCAGTTATATCTACACTTACGTAACTTGCTTCGTAAAAACAGATTAGATAAATAGTTGTGATAATTTTGATATATTGGAAGCACAAATAATATATTTACACAAATTTACAATTGTTTTCACAGAAAGGTTGTTGCGGACAATGGAATTCTGGAAGACTACACACAAATATTGTGGTAGTTGTGGGCCGATACGGTATATTTTTGAACAAGGTTGTTTGTAACTACTACTTTGGAAGAAAGGCAAAAGGTTTAACAGCAATATGATTTTTTTCCTGAAAAGATGAAATAAAGGCAGCTGACGAGAGTTATCAATGGACGTCAGAGAGATGAGCTATATTTACATAATTCTTTCCAGCCTCTATAAACTATCCAGAGAGTAGTGTCTTCCACAATAATGCATATGGTGTGCCAATCTGCCAAATATGTTGGTAACGGTAAAAGTGGCTATGGAAGGATAAACAAATACTGAGAAATACCAGCAACACACACACACACACACAACTATAATGAAGTTCGTTTAAAGCGATAGGGCTTCCACTTTCCAGCAAGGAGAAAACATGCAGGGTATTATTTTCTTCGGGAATTGTGTGGGCAGGGAAAGAACGACTGTTCCTGCTGCTGTTTTACTGGGGAAAGTTGAAGACGTAAAAGATGGGTGGTGGTGGGGGTGCGTGCGTAGGTGCAAGGTGCACCTTTCTTGCTAGCAGCGAACCATGAATATCGCTTTTCGTGGTGTTGTGGCCGTGTAGTAGTAACTAACTGTTACAGCAATACAGCTACTTTTACGTTATGTACGTATATGTTATGTTGCTTCGGCGACGATGCGATGATAGTGATAAAAGTGTACGACCAGCTATAATATAATGTTATGAAGCGGAGTAAATTCAAAGCTAGAACCAATAAAATCCTATATTTCTGGTTAGTCTTGATTGGACATGATCGAAGTATTAACGTTGAAGGATTTCAAAAAATTGTAAGAAAACTGTTACAAGTGGAAATTTGGGGACATGAGTACGCGAGCAGCAAAATACATGCTTACCTGGATTTCCATCTTATGAAGTTCCAAGCTTGTTCAATTGAATTTTTTAATTTGACAAGAGGTGCCCACCCTCTGGGTATACCTTAGACGATGTTCATATGTAAGATATTTTCATATCACAACATCCCAATTGAATACGGCAACACACAACCCTTTCCAAAACTTTTGTTTTTTATGCTGCAAAATTTTTATGTTGTAAAACATGATGGCGTATTTACATCAGTATTCTTTGCTGGTTTGATCGCGATTGTGAAATCAAAATCAGCATACTCACACGAAATGGATATGTTGTGGTGCTAAAATTTAAGAGGAAATCTCAGCTTAAACCGGTATTGATACCTTAACACTTGATAAATTTTAAACGGGAACCAGAATCCCCAAACTCGAGTTCGTTTAAAAAATATATCCATATCTCGTTTTCCAACAAAGCAAAATTATGTGAAATGTACCGGTCAAACTGGTCCTGCAGAAATATTTTATAGAGATCGTCTTAAAGTTAAAAACCATGGAACCTACTTCTCTCTTCTGCCTCTCTCTCTCTCCCTGATTCATGATTCATATCGTACATACGTACGTAATCGACCGACGTTCACTCAAAAGGGTTAGCTTGAAGCATGTATTTTTAATTTCCGTCATGAAGGCAATGTCAAATGAAAAGATTAATCATTCATTGTGTTCTTTCATTACGTAGGTTTATGACAATACATCACCAGTTATACTCATAAGTAATGCTCTAGAAATAGCTGGACCGTATTTGCAAAACTGACTCCAATACATTTTATGCAAAGATATCATAATTCAACTGTTCAAATTCTACGAAATATAGCTGTTTAATTGTTCCTTGGTATGAAATGATATATATAATATATACTTGATATATGAAATATTAATGAAACGTGTTGGATGTGTCACACAACTTGTACACGTTGCATTGATGAAGACGAATGACAGCTGAAAATATGTAAATCCCAATCCCTATATAACAGGGTAAGAACGAAGTTATGTACTACTAGCAGTATTTAATAATAAATTGCAGTTCATTATGTTTTATCTCGTTGTTTTGCTTGCTACTTGCCTGCTTCCAAAAGCAAAAAATTGACGTACATGACGTTGATAGTTGCAGACTTATGCATTAGAATTCTTAAGCTATTCACAACAAGTCAACCAGTGCTAGAAACTGTGGAAACACATGCGTCGTCATATTATAGTACTATATACGATTTTAAATCTACAATATACAAAAGCCAGCGTAGCGTTATGAACAGTGCTATCGCCAGGATTTCATGAATCCCCTAGAATACATCCGATACAGCTGGAATTAAATATATAATTCGTCATTATCACGGAAAATATATGGCTGCATGTTTTATTGTTATGCATATTCTAATTAATATGATGAGTACGCGGTATGGTACACAAATAAAAGGCATGTTGAACGACTTGACTAATAAGATGACTCTCCTCCACACGCACAAATGGTACAGTCAAGCAGAAAGCCAGTACAGACGTCATTGTACAGGGGACCAATTCAGTGAATGGTTTAAGTCGAACTTAAGCCAATATTTGTATGTAAAAATTAGCTTAAGTTCGACTTAAACCATTGACTGAATTGGTCCCCAGCATTATTAGGTCTTCTGGGATGACCTATTAGTGTTACAAGGTGTCGTCTGTCTGTAATATGTATGTATGTATTTCTGTAGACACTAAATGTAGAGACATTAACTCCTAAACCAAAGTAAAATTTTGAAATTGACCGAGTTCGAAAATGAGGGTTAGGATCAACCAGGGGATCACTTTAAATTTGGTCACTGGTTGATCCCTTGCACCCCCTCCCCCCGATAGAGGGCGTCAAAGTTTGATAATTGCTTTGCCCGTAACGGTACATTCGTTTAAGATGGGATTTTGACAATTGATTTGTGACGAGAGCTACAAGTATGACATGTCAGGGGCACTCCCTTGGGGTAGAAACAACAGACCTCCTTTTATCTCTGAGTTTTAACATAACAACTATAACTCAAATTTGGTTAACAAATACATTATAGGATACATTAAAGGTGTTTGTTTAAGTATACCAAGTTTAAACCATATTGGTCGATAACTGCGGCTTCCAGTTAGGCTCAAAGGTCAGTTCATCATCACTATTAAGCTTTAGCGCAATTGACGTACCTAGTCAGTTTTTTGGATATTTATACGGAGTTTGTTGTCAGTAAAGTTTAATTTGATGACAACAGAAGACCTCTTTTTGCAACCTTCCACAAACGAATAAACGTAACATTTTTTATTACATCCACCCACAACGCCATATACCACATCCTCTTATAAACCGATCGATTTCAGGCTGGAGTGGCAAGTGGCAGTGTGTGTGTCTGGTTATTCGCATTTCTCTTTTTCTTGGCTTCTTCAATCTCTCGCATCCAACCGAGCTCTGTACCATAATGTGTCACATTCACATTACATCATGCATAAAAAATTATATAAAAAATTCACAGATATTTTATATGGGCCTTGCTTACAATATACTTTTTTCTGACAAAGGAACACTATAATGTAAGCTAAACTTGCAGATTTACGTTGTACATCAGGTGGCTCTCCGACATTTACCAGGTATGCTTTCTTCTCTCTCGTAATAATACTATACCTTGAAAAACAAAATTTATTTTATATTCGTTCAATGAGGTCAATACTAAAAATACTGCAGAAAGTACAGAATATTTTGCTGTTTCCAACATGTAGGGAGTGTCCATTTAGAACGTTTTAAAAAATCGGGTTTTTGGGACCCACCATCCATCCCCCCAACCATGTCACATCTATGTCACAAAATTTTCAAACCCCTATGTCACAAAATATTAAGTTATATCCTGCAGTTAAAATATTTGTTTCTAAAAAATGGTTGAACTCACATGTAGGTATATTTATTAAAAAATTAATTTTCCATGATATTGTGTTCCCACGAAACTATTTAAAGTTTCGCGATATTCACGGTCCGACATTAAAGAGGACGATTAATTTTATCGTCTAACATAAAATATTGCAATTTATTACGTTGCTACGTTCCGCTTTGAAGAACGCCACAAAAATCGTATATCATCAAATTTGGGGTTGCCCGCAAAAAACGCAGCAACGAAACAAAACAATATGCAATATATAATTTGTTTAACGATCAAAATTCATGTGACAACTAGTTAACAGTAAATGCAGTGCCGAAAATATCGCGAAATTATGATATCCTCGCCTGGTTATATTCTGTAGCATAAAATGTTGATACCGTTACGTCACAAAATTTTAACACAAAATTTTATACCCCCACCCCCTATGTCACAAAATGTCACACAAGTTTTAGAACCCCCCACCCAACAATTTTCAAACGTTCTAAATGGACGTTCCCGTATGTAACTAATTCACATGTATTATTATAAGAATTCTATTGCTTATTTCGTAAACAAAAGCAAAATAAAAAACCGGAAATACAAATAATATAAACTTAAATGAGTTGTAAAAATGATATAGTGTCCAAAATAGAACCTAAATGACGACCGTAATCCTCATCCATAAATCATCCTTCATTAAGTTAAACGAGAATATTAACCGCAGCAATACACTTAGAACCCCCTTTGACCGTCGTTTCCCATGAAATTTCCTATTTTTTATGAACCACCTTTCCCCACGAAGGGTTTCTCTCATTGAATGGTTTTCACCTTAAACAACCTTTCCCCACGAAGGGTTTCTCTCATTGAATGGTTTTCACCTTAAACAACCTTTCCCCACGAAGGGTGTCCCCCATTGAACGACTTTCCCCTTAAACCTTTCCCCACGAAGGGTTTTTCTCAATGAACGAACTTTCTTCATATACGTCCTCTCCATCAAATCAATCAGATCGTTTTACAGTAGACATATTTAAATATAGTTTCCCTCACACGACCTATGCCAACGATCGACATATTTTCATAAAAGATCGTTCCAACAGTTCAAGTATAACTTATCAGGTATACTGTATATGTATTGGAAAGTTTAATTGTTGAGACGTACATAAATCAATATCAATATATTCTCGATTGTAATTTTACTCATTCTCTCCTGCAAAATACGTTTCTCCACATGTTCAACATTTTATCCCATAAACGACTTATATTCTTATGAAAAACTTCTCCATGTGCATATATCAATGATTTCCCATGAACGAAATTTTCGCTAGGGGGAATTTCCATTAAAAAAACTTTCTGTGGAATGTTTTTCTACACGTACAACTTAGGGCGTATGTACCAAAGAAAATATGGGTTTCTTTTTCTTTCAATAGCAATAATATTGTTAGTTGTTCATAACGAGCGTTGTTAAGATAATAACACGCCTTTTAACACTGCCCCCGATACGATGACGAGCATGCAACTTTAACAGAATTATGTTCTTACAGACTTACCGAAATGCTCAAATACTACCCAACGAATAGAAATGTAAGTAACTTCTCTCAAAATGATGATATGGTAATTTTATCTCAGGTTAAAAGTCAGTAAATGATGTTGATGTCAAGTAGTTAAAATTTTATTTTTCAAAATACAAATAATCACAGCGAATAGATTGTACAAGTAACAAGAACAGTAGTTAGACATTGTTTATAATTTTGTAAGTATATAACATACATAGTTAACATGAACATGACGAACATTACATTTTGCCGTTGCCAATTGATTGTACCTTAGGTTAACAAAAACAATTTTTGTTTTGAGCTGCGTTGATTGATTCATTATCTTATCACTATGTGCATTGACGAAAAGCACACAAAAGCAGTGAGCCAACAAAGCTTTGCAACTATTGCAATTGCATAGCTTTTCTTTCAAATGACAGGGGATTTGCTCTTACAAACGTTCACCACTCTGTGATGGATTCATCACAGAGAACAGTACAACGTGAAGTGCAAACGAACAACTAGATTTATTCATACATCCAGTTGTTGAAGATGAAACTAAAATGGATACGCAATAATACATTATAAATTACTGTAAACAGTGGTCGTGGTCATAATGTAGCTTAAAACAACTTCTTAAGTACAATGTCAGTAAAATCTCATCATGTCGCTAATATGGAAATTAGTTTGGCCTAAATAACTTCATGGTCCAGTCAACAGTTAATAAGGTAAAAAATAATTAAACAAAGTATGGATAGCATTATCGAATTCTATCATCGCTTCAATATATCATCAATATTATCATTAAAGTGTAACTATTACTACTACTGAATGGAGTGTGTAAAACGTAATGTATTACACACAGAAAATTTAATCTACCTTAATCTTCATCAGTTGTGGAATGAGTGTGTAACAGAGGCACTCAGGAAGAAAAAATTTCTGAATCAGTGTGCTTACTACAAACGTGTAAGCTATTATTGGCAAAATGAAATTTATTAACCATTTTGAAACTAAATTTACTAAAAAGTAGATCTGTAATGGTAAGAGTAGAAGGCATTTTATGTTGTATTGTGTGTATCTCCTGCATGACATACAGAAGGGTACTTACATGTAATTTGTAGAACACTGATTGAAAAGGGTTTAGTCATCGTTAATTAAGTGCTTAAGTGTAAAATGGCCTGAACACCATGAAGTATAATATTAACTACATGTTGACATGTTGCGACGTTGATGAAGCCGACTTTGGTCTCATGGGAAATATTCCTCTGCTTTTCATGTAACTAGTAACTTGGTCAGGAATTTCAGCAAGAACTTCTTGTGCCAACTTAACCTGAGCTTGTTTGTGAGTTGCGTCATTAGGCATCGCCCATGTGCTTGGCTGATGTGTTGAGGCAGCAGTTGGTGCGGCAAATCCAGGTCCTACCGTTGATGACATCCATGAATAGGCGTCTCGATACGGTACAAACTGTACAATGTCTATGAAAGACAAACCAAACATAAATGGCATCGACATTAAAATGATTTCTTGGACATGATCAGTGTAAACGTATGGTTCTGTAGTAATGGAAATAATGACAAATTTAGGATTTTTGTACCCCTAGCAGCATATCTTCCATTATATGAAAGCCGCACCGCATCACCATCTAGTTCTTCCATAGCTGTATAATCGGCCCCGCCAACTAAAATGCAATTTGTGAAGCATTGCAATATTTCGGAACATATTTAGTAAATTCTTAATGGCAAATTTTGAATGAAATTTTCATTCTCTGAAAGTTGGTGACGAGATACAGTGTGATAAAGTTAAATACTTACCACCAACAATTATAATTGAAAGCGGCAGCGTCGATGCATTCACTATCGCCTGTAATATTGTCAAGACATAATGATATTTGTATGTTTGCTTGTAATAATAAAAGGAATCACAATTCACGTGCTACAAACAATTTCATTAAGCTGTAATGAAGCGTATTAGCATCGACATTGACCGGACATAAAAAGCCACATGACTTATTAAACGAAAAATGTAATTCAATATCATAATAATACACACTACTCACTTCTTTAGTATTCGGCATGTCAGTAATGATACCGTCAGTGATAATTAGAAGAATATAATAATGCTCTCCATTTTGGCTCTGAGCAGCCATTTGAGCTACATGATTAATTATGGGGCTGAAACATGTCGGTCCATACATCTACGAACGACAAAAACGAAAAGTCGTAACCAACTCTACACGCTAAAAGCAATCGATTGTATACCAGCACATAAACACGTAAATAGTAAGGTGTTGTGTTTGTATTGCAATGCCTGTAGCAAACTAACCTGAACTTGTCTAATGCAATTGCTGTAATGTCAATATTTATACAATAGAACAAAATAGAGTAAGCATGATATTTACAAATGGCCACAGAAATGAGCACACAATCATTATTGCCAATATACACGAAAAATCTCACCGATAGGCTTCCATTACACCAGGAATTCCAAAGCAGTATGGAGACTGCGTCAATGTTACATAAAAATTGTGCGAAACAGCTCCTAAAGGAGGTATTCTTGCTCCAAAACCGTAAACAGGAAACATCTTGCTGGTGTCGTAATCTTGTATAATTGTACCGACGGCCTGAATAGCTTGCTCATATGGGTTTGGATTAGAGGGGCTATCTGAGAAGAAATGAAGCGATGAAGGATCACTTGGGTCACCATTAGACGCTTTAAATTAAAAATAAAATAACCCCTTAATCTACTTAGTTTCTTGTTCAGTATGTCCTCCCGAGCAGGAAGACGAATTTGTAGGATGACTATTTGCACTATATGCCGTGATTGTAAAGCAAACCTACATGTGAAATCAATGGCAAAACAAGAATGGATTTGCGTGCCATTCTGAATGTAATCCAAGAATGTGTATATTGGCTTGATCTGACATTGCAAAACAAGTAGCGTTGAGTTACTTTCTCTGCCATCCTTAAGAAGGAGACGAATCCCGCCCGTGCCCAGCTCCGTTAATTGACTCAGGTTTGTACTGCAGTGACCAAGGAAGCGATTGTTTCCACTAAATTGCGCTTCATGGCACTCTATTTTCAGTGTTCTGTCTTTGTCCCCATTGCATAAACTTCGCAACGAGACGGTGACTGGAGTCCATGTGGGATTCCGACTTGACACCTTTTCACTTCTGTGAACTACCACACTTTTACCAGCATCATTAAGTTTAGAAATGGTGTACAATACCGAGGGACTAAAGATGCAGCAGGTGGCAGTTCCCAGTTCACTTCCACCAAACTTTAAAGTAACTTCATCCTTCAGGGATGCCAGTTCCTCTGCCAAAAGAATGATTGATCCAGCGTCCACCTCCTTTCCATCTTTGCCTTCTGTAACATACGGATTGGGATTTAGGGGTAAGTTTAAACCTTGTGGACCAGCAGCAACTATGTGTGCCAGGGTACATTCGAGAAAGCCCAGAAAGTCGTGATCACTCAGATTGCTAGAGGCGCTGTCAATGTCGTACAATTCAAATCTCAGAGATTGTTGCTCTTCAAAG
Organism: Callyntrura guangdongensis; assembly: GCA_027744295.1. Classification (NCBI taxonomy): domain Eukaryota; kingdom Metazoa; phylum Arthropoda; class Collembola; order Entomobryomorpha; family Paronellidae; genus Callyntrura; species Callyntrura guangdongensis. The sequence goes on from JAHZNB010005999.1 coordinate 14,156, forward strand.
CGATATTCCAGCATTACCTAAAAAGCATAGCAAATTAGTAAGACGAAAAGCATACAAGTAATAACATTCTATTTCTACACGAGTTAAGACAGCAGGAAGGAAGCATGTTATTGATTTCCAACTAATGCAGTACCTTAGTGGCAAAGTCAGGGTTTAAGGTGTCTTTTATGGTTTCGGTTCTCAAGAGTTCCACAAAATGGTTGGTCCCTCTAGGTTTGTGATAAACGACACACATTGGGTCGGATTTAGATAAAATATCTTTATCCAGTAGATGCCTGTAGTAAATAGATATTCAATGACTTTTTATGACCTCAATTTAACATTCGACATAGTCTGATTCTGATGCACAATTAGTTACCAGTCACTGACAACTAAGCAACCAATACAATATTATCTACGTAAAAAATCCCAAAAGCGTTACCTGCAGGAAATCGAAATTTCTACAGTTGACGTTGGTGCCGCAGCAGTTCCCGGATTAAATGTATTTTGAGTAATCATGTTGATGAACCTTTATTTAGGATACTACAAAATATTGTGTTCAACAGGTACGCACATTAGGTGCGTGCTAAACCCCGATGAATTTTTTACTGCAGGCTTTCTAGCATCACAAAGTAATTGAGTGCAGTTGCTGAGGAACCAAAGAACTAAATCGTAACGACAACGAGTCTAGAGTGAAACCACCTTCCTATATAGCAAACAAACGATTAAACTGGTTTGTTTGTACACAAGGTGTTCCTATAGTTCTTGCCTACTGCACGAATAATGAGCAACTGGGAAGCGAACAAAGAGAAGGCTGACTTTAAACTTCGTATATTGCGTACACTTAATGTAGTTCTGTTCCGACTTTCACCACGGAGAAGATTAGCAAGGTGAAAATAACTCTGATGATGATGATATCTCAATAAACCCCATTCACGAATTACTGGACAGGTATTTCCGGCCACAATATAAACAACTGCTCGTAGTGTGGATAGCAGATAGGTAAGGAAAGTTTATATAATATAATGTCTAGACATTAAAATCCTGGTCAATGTATTGATGATGGCTTTATTCTTACTTCATATCCTGCCTTTTGTCATACTCCTATTTTACCTACCTTCAATATATGCTACCTTGCGTTTGCAGCTTCTTGTGTACTCGTACTCATGTTTACCTTGTAACTGTAACAGGAGACAACTTTCACTACCTGACTACCTTTCCTTCTCTTCGCTAGGCTACTTTGTTACGGTTTCCTTCCTCTCATCACCACTATACACTGTTGTTTGGCACATATCATAAGACACAAGATGAGCAATTTCACGGTGTCATTGTTAGAATTAGAGTAACTTGGAATACCCACGTTTGACGTCAGTTGCATCGGAATGAGATCATTGACGTACTTTCGGTGACACTTAAATTAAATGAATGAGAAATTATAATTTTCTGTTTGAAACGATTTTCGACGTTGATCCTACACAATAAGGAAGTAGAGACTAGATGACTCAGGTCTCTACCAACTGCCAATAACAACAGTATAAATGAAAATGACTAACTTTGTGCACTGAAACAATTTGTCTACTTCGATAAACTGCCGTCTATCTAACGAAGCGATATATTCAAATGTTTCTCTGCTCCTGTTTTTTTACGGTAAAACGATAAGCTAATGCGAAATAAACAGCATGTTTTGACGAACTACAAGCGTAAATTCGATATCTACCACATGTATTCTAAACATATATAGCTAAGCGAATGCAATGCCATAGCGTGGTACACTAAAGGAATAGTAGTTTTTTAGATGTCAGCAATTCGTGGAATTGAGCAAATACATATGTGGCACATAAAAGTAAATATATGTTAATGCGTAAAACACATACGTAATACTTTGTGAGACTTGCATTTTGCTTACTCTGGTTGTCTTAATTATATGCTGCAAAAAATACTCTCGTGCGTCCCGTCATCGGTTGTAGTTGTAGTTGTAGTACGCGGACAAGATCCGTTTACCACAACCATGTTCGCTTCTAAAAAACAAGGTTTCTGGAAATAACAGTAATGGCAACGTTGTGTTGTGGTGTGTATAGCGCGGAGGTGTTAAATTTCTACAATAGTATGAAGTGAAATGAACTGGAGTCAAATATATATGCCTGTTGGAGGCATAATAAAATGCTGTCACTTAAAAAACCTTCTGGGCCTCCATATTTTGTGTATAGTGTAGCCGTTTTTATATACAATTCAACATTCCACATTGAATGATGGGTGTAACCAGAAAAATGAAATGAGTTTAATGGTTAACTATGTTTTTCAAATCCAATCGATTGGAAAGAAAAAGAAATCAGTGATGAAGTTGGGAGGTTGAGAAAATGTTCAGACCTTCGATCCCATAGGTCTTGGACGATGTAAGATTCCTCCAACATAAATCTCTAAAATATATCGTTTTCATCGTAGAATATTTGTTTGACGATCACTTTAAATTTTAAAGTAAAAAGTTAGAAAAGTAAAGTTAAAAGTAATAGTTTCAGACTCTTCGCATCTGGATTTAATGCACTCATGTTCCTTAAATCGTATTAAATCCCGTACTTTAATAGTTTTTAATGAAACTCCCTACCTTCACGCAATTTTTTTGTCATTTTAAGTGACATCAGTTTTTTATTCCCCCGAAGAGAAAATGGTATTGATCCCGCAAAAATCGCCATCGTCGGGTTCATTTCCTGTGTCGCTGCCTGTTGACTCCAGTGTCCGGGACTTTATCCACAAAATTGTACATTTTGTTACGCGTTGATGTTGAAAACAGTCAGCCAGTCAGCCCAGTTGTAGAGAAAGTACAAGAACACAAAACAAGTTGGTTTTTGTGATATATGCAGATTATGATCCTTATCTAGGAAAAGAGGCGTATCAGCGTTAGGCAGTTTTGTTTTCTGTATGTGCTACTACTTCATTCATTGCGTACTAACCAACACACGCTATATTATGTTGATTTTGGATAACAATTACTTCTACTGCAGAGTGCAGTCAGATCATTAGTGGCCAACTCTTTTATTTCACGTCTCATGTAAAAATACGTGTTTTATGCCTTTATGATGCCAGCAGTTCAACAAGTTCCTGTGAGTCGTGTGTGATGCCGAAGAAAGGAAGGATATTGATATTAGTATACTGCATGAATGTGATCTAGTCACGCGCTCAATGAATCAATGTATGTTAATAGAGTAAAATGACGCAATATCACCCGGGCTATAGAAATAATGGCGATTTTATGACTCCTTATGACTTTATGACTAAACTTCGGTAAAAATATACCCATGTTTCTTGCTGTCTCATCATCCATCAGCTATAATTAGTACTGCAGAAATACATGTATTTAAATGAAGAAGGGAAAAAATAAACATTTTAGCAACTTCTTGCATGACTGATTTCATATAAAATTTATTATGACTATGGTATGTCCCATTATAATAAAAGCTAAGAATAACTTTTTATTTGTGATTGAAAAATTTGACGAAGTTTTGTCAAAAATTAAGGAATCATTGGTTGCATAATATATTTTTATGTCTCAGTGCACAATAATAAAATATCATGCTATCGTTGAAAAACTAAACAACAGAGAGTTAAAATTTCTACTAAACTTGAAACAAATAATAACATCTTAAACCATAAATACAACTGACAATTCTCCTTTCATCTAAATTTTCTTAAAGTGATACAAGTGTCTCTGCTGCAGTTTGGGTGTTTTATAGATATCCTTACCATCTGTATGTTATGTATCTATATTTTTAATGTACGATGTACATGTCTGTACGATGATAGGATAGGCATTATCCTATACAGCGTCAGTCACTTAAAAAATGAAGCTTTAATTTAAGACCACGAAAAAATTATCATAAACTCACGTATATCTGACACTAAACTTTAGTCCTTGTGGAGAAAAAATATACATCGTTTAAGTTGATGGTGATTCTATAAAGTACTCACATCAACCATCTTTATAAAGTTTTGATTCTAATTTAGCCTGTAATTGCATAAGTTGACGTCGGGCTTCACACTCAGGGAAGTTTGCCAATTCATAGTACTGCGGGGCAATCTGAAGCAGCCACTGTGGTTTAATATCAGTCACGGTCCTTATGTAATTCTTAGTCGTCAGAACAAACTCATTGTATAAAACCCATTGTGGCTTATGGTCCAAACAAGTTGAAGGATGAAGTTGAACCGTTTGGTTATCCTTAATTGTCAGGTAATGTCCACTTCTTTCCAAATGTGCAACCTTATAAACAGCAAAGCAATCAGTATTTTTATATATTGGAATATAATTGAATAATAGAACGGTTTATATTATGGTCAGTGTTATTGTCCCTTTCATACATGTATATTGTCGAGATATAGTCTTACCTGCATGAAAAAACCTGAGATGAGAGCTTTCCGGATGTTTATGTAATAATCCCTGGAACTAAAATCGGTGGAAGTGCGGGATAGATTAAATCTATCCATTATTCTTGACAACTGCTGACGAACGTTATCAGCAGACTTCAAACTTCTGTAATTAATGAAGTTGTCGTAACACCATTTTGGGTCTTCCATATCTACACAAAGATTAAAACCAAATTTCTTAAAATCTATTAAGATGAAAATAGATTCAATCAAACTCATATTTATAGAATACTTACTTTGTTTGAAAGCATGATACACATTGAGTAATGTTAAGTGATCACCATCGATATGTGCAAATCTAGTTTTTGCGTCATCTGCAGCCTTTTTAGTTTCGTTAGGTCGGACAAAACATTGGGGTACTATGATAAACAGTAAACAGTAGTGTTAATGTTTGTAAATAATACATATAACACTGATGGTGAGTTATTAATCGTACATAAATTCATTATTGTATCATTACCAAATTAAAACAACAGAAATGAGCTAAACAAAGGTTTTGCATATTTATTCAATGACCAATTGGTTTGATTGCGTGACGTACCTAAAACACTTTCCTGGCCTGGTACGACCTGCACGTCCAGCTCTTTGCTGAGCAGATGCCTTGCTGATTGGTGAAACCAAAAGAGATTCCACTCGGATTCTCGGGTTATATACTTTCTGTTTGGCGAATCCAGGATCAATGACGAACACAACACCGTCAATAGTTAGTGAGGTTTCGGCAATGTTTGTTGACACGACCACCTAGAAACAAAGGAGTACATATATGCTTATTCGATTAAATGTACTAACATGTATAATATAGCCTTATTCACAGGTTTCACAACAGTTACGCACTTTTCGCCCAATTGCCCCATTGGCTCGCTTAGGAGGTGCCTGTTCGAAAATTCTTTGTTGGAGATTTGGAGGTAGTGTCGAATATAAAGGAATGCATTTTAATTCTCCAATGTCAGGACCCAGGTTGTCTACTTCACGCTTAATTCGTTTGCATGCCTCCTCTATTTCTTCCTGGCCAGTTAAGAATAACAATATGTCACCATCTATTTCTTCACACATATGAATTTGAACAACTGTTCGAATAGAAGCTTCCAAGTAATCACGTTCCGGTTCTGGCGTATAAAAAATTTCAACAGGATGAGTTCGCCCGGGAACATTCATCAAGGGAGCGTTATCAAAGTATTGCTGAAAAACAGAATAAACCATATAAAGTATTACATTTTGTAAATTTTGAAAAAGGAGCTATTTTTAAAAAAGAATATACAAACATACTTGAAATTTTCCAGCATCTAATGTGGCTGACATAATAACCAATTTCAGATCCTTTCGTTGTTTTGTAACTTCTTTCAATACACCCATTAAAATGTCTGTAGCCAACGTTCTTTCATGAGCTTCATCCAGAATAATTACTTGATACGAATCCATCATTGGATCCGACATTCCCTCTCTTAGCAACATACCATCTGTCATGTATCTTTAAAAGAACAAATTATACAAAACAGTGAATCTCAAGTTCAATATCACATGCTATGGTACGGATGGCTAATTCATTTTGAATGTTGGAAAATGTGGTTACAACAATGTACTTACTTCAGAATTGTTTTTGGGGAAGAGCAATCTTCAAACCTAATACTGTAACCTACTTCATTCCCCAGTGCAACATCCATTTCCTCTGAAACACGCTGAGCTACTGACATGGCAGCTACTCTTCTTGGTTGTGTACATGAAACTGCTCGAGAACCCATTTGACGAGCGAATTCCACACACCATTGAGGAATTTGGGTTGTTTTTCCACTCCCAGTTTCTCCAACCAGCACAATTGTTTGAAATTTATGTAGTAATTCCATGAATTTCTCTTTGTACTCCCAAACCGGCAACTGTTTTCGTTTTCGCAACAGCTCAAAGTAACGTGGAGTATAAACGATTCCTGAGTATGGGTTTACTTGAGGTGCTTTAACAGCAGCGACAGCAAGACTATTTTCTTCATCTTTTCGACTACAGAAATACAAAATATTCTTTCAATAATTGAAATAAACCATTAAAAATATTGGAACCGTGTAAAAGTAAACAGACACTTACGGCTTCTTAGCACTGCTGTTAGCCTCTGGTACGTCTAGCCTCGGCCTCCGGGACATTTTATATTATTTTAGTGAGTGGTAATAATAGTAGAATGATCCTTTATCGTAAACTCTGAGTTAAATGAGCCTAGTGAAATCCTGTATACTGTGGTGTCAGCTAAACTTTCCTTGTTTCAAAATATATCTGAAAGAAAGCAGGTCCACATCACATGTATTCTTTAAACACAGGAGATAGTAACCTTTAACATAAGCTAGCATAACTTAACAGGTTTGTTTGTTTCTCAAACATTAATCTACTTAACGAACCTACGCGGAAACTAAAATAATCTATTGTCACTGCCTGAAGACGCTAAGTGATAATCTAGCTAAAACATAATTGAGTGGACCATTACGACTGACTACTGCTACAAGTTTTAAAACCGCAATGCTTTTGTATATAACAAGCAGCTGACCATCCTTTTCACATTGATGACTGTCCACGATATCAATCACGATTACTGAATAAAATGCAATTTAGATGGATTAAACTGAAAAACATTGCGTATTACATAGCTAATTACATTAATAGTTTTGAAATATGAAAAGATCGACACATACGCCCTGTTTTTAAACTGAAGGAAAGTACTAAGCAGCAAATTTTTAAATTAGAAAGCAGCTACCTACGAATTTTTAAAGCTACGCACAATCATTACTACACCAAAAACTGCACGTTACAAACCTAACTTACATTTTCACCATTAAAATTTTGGCGGAACTGGTAATGATGTTGAAAGTACTCTTGTGACAACTTGGATCTCGTCACTCTGCTGATCGTCACACGTAACCTAACAATCCATTTATTTGGCAAATACTAAAAAGTTATTTTCCTGTTACCTCCAAAGAAATAAAAACACGGTTTCCTATTCCTATCCCCTCTTTGCTACTGCTACACTACTGCTACTACTGCGAAGTAGAGATTTTTCTCCAAAAAGGGATTTTCTTTTCCGTCGGCCTATTGGCACTGCTAGAAATTTAACTTTTCTTACAATACAGTGACAACGTTTTTCTCGCTCGCTTCTGACTTCATAAACGGTGGCAATAAACCAGTGGCAGTGTAATAAAGGGGTGAAAAAGCATCCCCAAGTAAAACACACTAATCACTCCTTGTAACATCAGCCTAGCTGTGGTCTAGCTCTCTCGGTTCATGATGACGATGATGCATGCTACACCATGGAGACATTTCAAAAAGTATAATACATGTATACATACTATACATACATTTCCTTGCTAGGATTTTTGTACAAGATAAAAATGGTGTACATTAAGCACGCGTTGGCAGCTGCATCTATTATTTACTCATCTTATATAAATGATAGATATACGCCAGCCGAAAATTTAATTTTCGTAGCTAAAAATTTGGATGTCAATATGGTCTTAAAAATTCAGATTCACTTTAAATTTCACAAGACCTGTAAACTAGTTATGAGGTCTATAAGGAATCATGAAGTATGCCATCCTTGAAGTATGGTTTATTTGAAAGCTAAGCCAAAATGCAATGTTACGTGTAGATTGTATGGTAAAGTAAGACTGACTTATTTCACATTATTATTATTATTATTATTGTCAGGCATGTTCTAACAGTTTCAAATTTTACAGATTTGGATTTTGATTTTGAGTAGGAATCGTAATTTAATCACGATTAACTTTGGTATTCACTCATGATTTTGTGATCAGCTTATATTTTATTAGGATTCGACGAAACGGAATAATTTTATTAAATTAAAACGGATTAAAATATATGCTAGTTTATTGTTTACATCTTTAGAAAATTGAGCACAGTTGAAAAATAGGTAAAAAAGATTCATTGATTGTGAAGATGAAAAGTTATATGAAAAATTCAAGCATGCAATTATTATATCGATTATTTTAGTGCACAAATTCAGCTGAAAGGCAAGATTTATTTGATCAAGACTTAGCCAATCTTATCGATAGGTGTGATTACCATCTACATTAAAGTATGCGAAGACAAAATTTTCGACTGTTTATTGAATACGGTTTTGGATTAGATAACTTTTATATTAGATTTCCTTCGCTTCGATCCAATAGTTTGTGAATACGGATTTCGATTAGATAACATTTAAATCAGGTTTATTTGCTCTAGTGAATTCTAACCCATAACTTTGGTATTGCACGAAGTTTTCGGCTGACAAATACGAACGGTGAGGACTAATGGATTTTCGGCTGAGAACAGTACCCTCGCCAATAGCCAACTTTATCATCGCGCATCGGTCCAGTAGTTACGGAAAGGATGTTGGCTTGGTTTATGAGTTTGTGTAAAGCAGAGCAGACAGCATTTTTTAGTCAAGCGAGTGTATATCTGTACCATACCGTTGCAATGTTATGTATATGTCAAACGAATGCCACACGAAACCACCATCATCAACCATGCCATCAATTTTGGTTGGTAAAATACTTCATTAATTTGTCTTAACACTCTTACCAGAAAGCATCGCCAACAGCAGTAAAGTTGCTGTATTACCAAATCAACTTTCGCATCCATTGGAAATATAAATATTTGGCTTATTATAACTGTGACTAGTGAGTAAAAATAATCAAACTGTAGTAGTAATGCTTTTGTATGCCATGGCCACATGTTGTACAAAAATGTATACCAGTTTGCAGTAAGTGCGTGCCGCCGGTTGCGGTTGGTTGTATGAATTCCTTCTCTCTCTGTAAAAAGTTCATGCAGATGGGGGAAAGTCAGACAATAATGAATGCGCGAAGTTTATTTTCATGTAAAAACATACCATGAGCACAGCGTTTGGTGTTGTACTTTTCGGTTGTGTACTGTGGAGTGGACACATGTGAGGTCTGAGGTAAATGAAACTGATAAGCGAGGCTGTTTTCTTAGCGTGGAGAATTACTGAAATTGAAGAACGTGTTATTCGTTGATTAGTGTTGTTGATTTTACTGTCACTGCATATTCTGGAGTAACACAGATACTTCCATGCGCAAGTAGTGTTTTATTGCTGGCAGACGTTGATAATTGCGACAATTAAAATGCAGCAGTTTCATGAAATGGGCTTGGATGACCGTCTGCTAAAGGTAAGTTTATGTGAAACTGGAGACACTGTAGATAATGTTTTACGTTGCCCTTTAGCTTAACAGTGCTGCTATTACGAATTATTAATAGTAAATGCATTGTGCCATATTTATTTAATATTGCTGCGGTTATTTAGGTTAATTGACATGTGTTGTGTAATGATACAAGATACAACCCAGTAACATGTGATAATCAGAAGAGTGTTACCAACATTTTAAAGGAGAATGCCTTAATGAGAGAAATAAAGCATTAAAGTATGCATTTTTAAATTAACTGTGCAAAGATTTTTTTAATTTTGTTTCATGTATGACAGGCGATCGCCAGATTAACTTGGAAGGAACCAACACCAATACAGGAGAAGGCAATTCCATTAATTTTGGAAGGAAAAGATGTATTGGCAAGAGCACGAACTGGATCGGGAAAGACAGGAGCGTTTTGTTTACCAACACTGCAGCGGATGCTGGATGTAAAATCTTCTGCTCGAGAACAAGCAACGCGAGCTCTTGTTCTAGCGCCTAGTAAAGAATTGTGTCATCAGATTTTCACAAATTTTCAGCAGCTTGCAGCGTTCTGTAGCAGGGACATCAATGTGATCGATATTTCGGCTCAAAATGACACCAACTCTGTGAAATCAATTTTAAATGAAAAGCCTGATATTGTTGTGTCAACACCTACAAGGATTCTTACTCACCTTACTGGAAAAAGTTTGGATTTAAAGGAGTCTTTGGAATTATTGATAATTGATGAAGCTGATCTTGTATTTTCATTTGGATTTGAGGAAGACTTGAAAAAAATGATGGGATACTTACCAAAAATGCACCAGTCCGTGCTTTCAAGTGCTACTTTGTCAGAAGATGTGTTAGAGCTGAAAAAATTGGTATTGCATAATCCTGTGATTTTAAAACTCCAAGAGCCGTTAATTCCACCGTCCTGTCAACTTGCACATTATGTCATCAGAGTAAGTTTTCTTGTTCCGTTTATTGACTTGAGGGAACTCACGTAATTAATCAAATCTTTTGCTCTTAACGTGCATCTATTTCTGTTTATTCAGGCTGAGGAAGAGGATAAGTTTGTCCTCATATACGCTCTGTTCAAGTTAAATTTAGTTCGAGGAAAATCAATTGATATTTGTTAATACAGTAGATCGTTCATATAAACTGAAACTGTACTTGGAGCAATTTGGAATCAAAGCATGTGTGTTGAATTCGGAACTTCCTCAAATGTCCCGATGGCACACGGTGCAACAATTTAACATAGGATATTATAATATTATAATTGCTTCGGATGATCGTTATCTGAATGAGAAACCGCCAGAAGCCAATTCGGAAAGGTTAGCAATGATAAAAATTGTACTGGTTTAACAGAATACCAGTTGTACTGTAGTAATAATTAAATCAATGTTTAATCTGAATCATTTTTTTAGTAAAACCGAAGCTGGTCCAAGTAATTCAAAACGACGTCGGGATAAAGAGTCTGGGGTCTCTAGAGGCATCGATTTTCAGTTTGTCTCGAATGTTATCAACTTTGATTTTCCAGTGGATTCAGCGTCCTACCTTCACCGTGTTGGACGAACAGCTAGAGGAAACAATCAAGTGTGTGAAATTATAATTCCTACAAATTTAATGCATTTTTTTTGCTGACTACTTTAGATATGGAAGTAGTTTTTTTATAAACACTTGAAATTTTTGTTACAGGGCGCCGCACTATCGTTTGCTTGTGTGAAAGAGTCACCACTTTTAACAGAGGTAGATGTCGACGAAAATTAATTTACCTCAATGCAATGACACTAACAAGTTTTATTTACTATTTCATTAAAATTATTCATATTCCATAGGTTGAAACTTCACTACAAGAGTTAAGTGGCGAAAGTTTAACTATGAAACCATTTAACTTTAAAATGGACGAGGTAGAAGGGTTCCGGTATCGTGCCAAGGATGCATGGAAAGCAGTAACAAGAATTGCAGTTCGAGAAGCTCGTTTAAAGGAAATAAGGCTGGAAATCATGAATTCCCAAAAACTTAAGGTATGCGGTTGTTAGACGATGACATTCGTTAAATTGTACGCAGTAGTAATACCTTATAAACTGTTGCACATCTTTATCTGTCTTTGCAGGAATACTTTGAAACGAATAATAAAGAACTTCAGGCTCTTCGCCACGATAAGGCCCTCAGAACTGTTAAGCAACAGCCGCATCTGCGACACGTTCCGGAATACATTGTTCCAAAAACTTTGAAACAATTAAGTCGTGGAAGGTGGGTAAAACATGTTGCCTCTACAACTTCAGGACATATTCCATTTCCTCAGAAGTCTAAGAGACGAAGAGGAAGAACTGGAAAGGATCATGGAAAGGTACATATTAATACGTTTTTATTTTGGCTATGCCTTATTTGTACACAAACCCGTTTTTGTATTTATGGCGACTTTATCTTTCAGGGTAAAAAATCTGACCCTTTAATGAGCTTGCAATTTGGTGGCCTGAATAAGAAGAAGAAGAAGAAGAAGACATCGAATTAGTTTTAAATATAAGATTATCTTAAGAGTTATAAAAATGTTGTTTATTATAATATTGAGACGCATTTCGAATAAAAACGAATATTTCCTTTTTATTAATTTAGTTTGGTTTCTGAAAATTAGTCTGTACTGTGAATGAATTTTATTACATCATACCGAACGAAGTATTTACCTATAAATTCGATA
>JAHZNB010006000.1:0-13701 GCA_027744295.1 Callyntrura guangdongensis
CCTCACTTTCTCCTCTGTTCATGTTATCCAGCTTTCAAAGCTCTAGCACTACTACTCTGCTTATCCAGTTGTGTCTTTCTTTATATGTATATGCCTACCTCGCTTTGTACAGCGTAGCAGTGGTATAGCCGTTATAAAACGGTACATACTCACTGCGAGAAAGCAACAGCAGAGCCCACGAGTCGGACGATTGGACACACTTTCTGCTGCTGCTGATGAGCTTTTTTTCCTCCACTTTTGTACTTGTATACACCACCGTGAGTATCCTTCAACCGTTGTACATGTTTAGCTGGGCTAGTAAATACACACAAGAGGATATACATTTTTAACGGTTGGTTGTAGGTTGGTATTAGGTATTATGTAAGGTGGTAGAAGGCGAAATGTTACAGTTACGAACTTGTGTATATTATCCAATACTCCAGCACTCCAGCACTTTCCTATAAATAGGATACTTGTTTTCCTACATATTTTAATGCGTAAGCGATGTCGGCTCGTGAGATAGCGTGATACAGTTGCTGGAAGAAGACGAGAAGGAGGGAGGATAGTTTACAAGGAGACAATGCTGAGGAGGTGAAGGAGAATCGGGAGAATAATGATGACGATGAGAAAGGAGGAGGGTAAGCGTGAGCTTCTTTCTCCAAAGCAATAAGAGAAAAAAGAGCGAGAGAACGGGATGGTTGGGAAAAGGCTATGAAAATGAATGAGCAAGAATTGCTTTCTCCTTTAGAGTAACAGCAGTAGAAAGGCACACACACACACACACATACACTCCGAGAAAAGGAGAAAATCAATACCTGCATTTTATATCCTGGGAAAAGAAGATATAAAAGTATGTTATTACTACCTATATTGCTATAATAATGTGTTTGTGACTGCCAAAGACAGAGAGAGAGAGAGAGAAAGTAGTAATATTAAATTGTGAACTTGGAGATGACGAGGAGGCAGGCCAGCCACCAAGCACAAGCATATGACAGGTAGAAGAACAAGAAGAAGTGGTTGTTGGAGGAGATTTATTTTTTTCGTGGGGAGAAAATAAAAAAAACAATAATTGCAAAACTAGTGGACTCGTTAGGATTTGGAATCCAGGGGATATTTTTTGTGTTTATTTTTTACAATGGCTGATAGTGAATTTGAAGAGTTTCGAAAGTACTTTGACCGACTGCCGCAATATATTAAAGCTCCGGCGGACTGTTACACGTAAGTAGTGATGATATATAATATTAATAATAATATTGTATTTATATAATTATGAGGGTCATAAAAAAGTATGTAAGATCCGGGATTGAATAGGCATATTGCGTATTTTTAAAGGTCACACGGTGGCCTTTTGAGTGTTTGTGGAAATAATTTTGTTTGGTGGTGAAGTCGTGGTCGGTCAGGAGTGAAGAGAGAGATGGGAGAGAAATTTTTATAAAAATTTAATCGAGTGACTTCATTTTTTTCTTATTGTAGGCTAGTTCATAGTATTGACCTGGAGGATGAGTCACCGAATGGAAACAGTGAAAAGAAATGTGCGGGAACGTTAACAAATACTAATACTGCTGGCCTTGTAGATCTAAAAGATGCTAATCAGTCGTGTCAACCGGGACACCGGATAGATTCTGGGGAGGATGGTGTAATCGGAGGAGGAGGGGACGTTATTAGGGAGCCATTTTCGGGAGATTTACAGATGGTCCTCACCGATAGGGACGAAAAGGACAGTCCGATTATTAAGAGGAAACGAAGAAAATTGCCGGAAATTCCAAAAACACCTTCCAGAAGATGTAAAAAAAAACAAGTTATTATTGAAAGATTGTGGAGTAGTTTTTAAAGAGAGTATGGAGGTGTGGGAGTGAGTTTTTAGTTATTTTATCCTTTTTTAATTTTTCGCTCAGGGAAAGATGAAATTCGCCAGGTGTCTTTAGCACAGGAAATGTCTGAGGCTGAAAAACACACTTACCCGACTGGTATTGGTATGCTCACTGGAGGAGGCACGGGTGCGATGAATCTAAACAAACACCATGGTCACGTGCCTATGTCATCCGAAGGTAACTGCAATCCCAACACCACCTCTAGTCGACCCATTTTCATATTAAAATTCAGCAACGGAATACCAATGGGTGCGTAAGACAATCAACGTCTCACATGAGACAACTGCTTACCTGTATTTTTAACAAAATAATTATTTAAATTTGTGTGCTCCTTTTTCCAGACGAAGAAAGTTCGCCGGACTCAGAAATGTATCCTAGTTTGGACTCTGGGCACTCCACAATTCACTCAGACGATGGCAAATCATACTCTCCACTAATTCCTTCAATAAATGGTAAACCCTTTCTTCCGTACTAAAAAAAATTAATTACGAGTTATCCTCGTAATTCTCGTCTAGTAGTAGTAGTAGTAGTTGCAATTATGTTTCATTTTTATCGTGACCTTCATTTCATTCATGGTTAATTTCTCTTCAAGAATCCTACTCTCCTGGATCTCCTTCCACATGTCGAGTAGTAGGAGTGCTTGTATAGCAACGGAAGCATAATATACTACCTACACCCCGTCCAGTGAAGACTTTCCTTCTCAAATGCTCGTTAATTCTTCTTTTTTGCAGGTGTTAATTTACGGACTGGTATGCAAGGAATCTTTCCGTCAGCCTACGTGGTAGACGTGGACTACAACGACTTTGACCCGACAGTGAACAAAGTGAAGAAGGAGCGGTATTTAATTAACTACATTGGCTCGATCGAAACGTTGTACCACAAAGGAAACGAAGTTTTGTGCCAAGCAGTTAAGAAAATATCCAGTCATGAAGGATACGTAGCGACGCATACACGCCCCTGCATTTTAGAAATATCGGACCAAGGGATACGCATGTTGGACAAGGGAAAATTATCGGCAAGTCTTTGTCTCATTTTTTAATTTTCTCTCTTAGTAATGCTTGCAGCGGCGCGTAGGTAATAGTTAATTGTAATTTATTTATTAATCCTTTGTTTATGTAGGCGCATCATGTACCGTGTCATGACTACTTTTACGCGTTAAAAAACGTATCATTCTGTGGATTTCATCCGAACGATCACCGCTACTTTGGCTTTGTTACTAAACATCCCACCCTCAACCGGTTTGCGTGTCATGTGTTCATGTCGGAAGATTCGGCGAGACCAGTGGCGGAAGCCGTCGGGTAAACGAAACGATTCACCAGTTTTTTTAAAATATGACGTATCCACAATATTAATGAAATTTTGAACACATTTGCTGTGGGTACATATTTTTCTTCTTCTGTTTTTACAGACGTGCATTCCAACGTTTTTATCAAAAGTTTATTGAAACGGCTTATCCAATCGAAGACATTTACCTCGAATGAACATAATATGGACTACCGAATAAGGCAGGAAATGAAGTGCTACATAAAAAAATAGTGTCATTGTCGTCAACGTATTTGAAAATTTAAGGACAAATGATAAGGAACTAGGAGTTATCAATAACTACTACAACTATTGCTATTATAATTACATATTCAATCAAAAAGTACAGTAAATATTTCCGCCACACTACTTTATTGTATTTACTCAAACAAAACCAGAAAAACCCACCAGTACGACTGCAGAACAAGGAAAACAGAAAAATAATTTATGCAATACCAATTCATAGCAGCCAACATAGTCAGCCACCCCTTCTACAAAAAGGGTTGCAATTCTTTTTTGGGGCCGGGGTGGAGGGAGGAGAAAAACCTTGTGCAGTTATTACATATTACATACGTACTCCCGTGTCTAGTTTTTTTCGCCATGATACGTTCCCTCTATATACTAATCATTCCATTTTTGTATCAGCTGCAGCACTAGAAATTATTTCAGAACTTGTTTCCAAAGACAATAGTAATTTTTGTACGGATCTGTGTGGTTAAGTCCAAATCAAAAACGGTAAAATATGCGCAACTGCGTTCCTCTCCAGAAAATAGAGGGTGAGAGAGAAAGAGGGAGGGGGAGAGAATTCGGCAGAAATGTTTTTTAATATGTATTTTTTCGTTCGTTACACTCGAAAGCATAGAGAGAATGACTCCAAAACCAAAAATGTGAACATGACTGTCGTCTAACTAAAAATGAATTATATTGACACGGCAAATTAAAAGCTTAACAGATTATAAGTAATCCACAAAGCATTGTCAGGATTATCATTCTTCTCGTCGTTGGTAAACAAGACTTGATTATGTAGCTGAATGTGAGAAAAGAAAATTTTAAACTTTTAAGCTAAACATTAATGGCATGTGAAGTTCGATTATAGAATTTACTCCTACTACAGATTTTTTCGAGTCACAACGGCTAATTGGCTAACAGAATGTGTAGCTCCGCGTCGTCTCTAAATTATAGGTACGTAACCGTAACACACATCACCATTATCATTACAACTCTGATGTTGATTATGGAAGAAAAAAGTAAAAACATTTTCTCTGCTGTAAACTAAACACAAGTTATATTTCACTTACAAAAAAGTTGGTCGTAGGAAAATTTTAACCGTGCTGCTGTACTGTATGCCGCGGTGTTTAGGCGGTAGAAATTAGAAATATTTGTAGGCAAGTGTCAAGCGTAGATTTATCTCTGTGTGCGACTGCATCTGTATCGAAAGCACGTTGCTTGCTGCTGGATCGCAAGGTAATCAGCACGAAGAGTAAAAAATAATAATGTGCTTACACACCCCCGTGTGCAAACAATAATAATTATATACTCAACTTAAAAACACAAAACTTCTCGCTTTCTTTCTCAACTCAAACTCACCGTTATATAATTCAATGTGCACTTGACAAACAATACAATAATCGGTTATAAGGAAGGGATTACAAGTATTTTTCGCTGTGAATTACAATCGTAATAAATGATAACAATAAGGCTCTTCCCATTCCACCGCAACGATGCATTGCACCTAGCACGCATATATGCAAATGTGTATGTTAGGTTAAAACAGCCTTTTGTAATCTGCCGTTAAAACAATTAACTGACAATGAGTTTAGGTAACTTTTAGTTTAAAGACTGACAATTATACTTTTAGATGGTAGTACGGTGTCTGCCATTCTGTCTGGTAGGGAGAGAGGATTCGAGCAAAATGCTTCTTGTAAAAAGGAGCAATTAACTGCAGAGGGATTATCATCAGTAACTGATGACCAGTTCAATGTACATTGTAACACACGTATCTAGGGTCAAATTGGGCCGAGTCGTAGCTAAATAAAACTTGAAGCTCGATGGATTTAATGTAGTCTTCAAATTCGAAAAAAAAATTACTATTATGTTTCGAAATTTTGAAGAAATCTTCCCGCAGAGAAAATACTTCCATTGATATTATTACTACAATTAGTACTAGAGTTGCTTATGTAGCTGAGCATTTTCGTATACTATTATTATGTTAATTACAATTAGACATACAGTCATGCTGAATTAATTATTAATAGCAGTACTAAGTAACTGTCATGTCAACATACCTATTAAATCCAGCACATAAATATTATAACCAACGTTGAGAGGAGCAAGAAGGAAGAAGCGTCAGATGTAAATATACAAAACATACGGCATGATCAGCAGGAAATGTCCGAATGATAAAGTTATCCAAGCTGACAAAACTTTTTATGTTAACTTGCTTGCTGTGCATTGCTTTTCACTTTATTACTGTATTTCATTTTTGGTAAAATGCAAGGGCGACCTTTCACCTTTTCCAAACTGAGTGTAGAAAATGGGTGAACTAATTAAAATAAGTAATTTGTTGGCTGTTGTATAATTTTTAAGGTGTTATGTGTGTTTCCTTTAAAATACGTATGAACCCCGCTAAATTTTCGAAAAAATGTCCAGATTCGGATGCCCTTTGTGTCCGTTTATTTCCGGTGGTAGGTACAAGTTTGTTCTTGTAACTTTTTACACAATAATTAGTTTACTACGAGCTTTGGATAAATTGATAAATACATTCCACATGGTGACAATGAACAGATTACCGTTTACCACTCGGTGATGAGGAGGACAGCACAGCGACTAATTTTTTGTACAACGACGACGTCTTGATGATTGTTGTTAATATTAGCAGAAACATTAAACACTCAAAAAGCGTTTTAAAAAATTCTTGTCATTAAGAGAGATGGTGTGAAACTTTAATTTTTATCAGAATATGTCGGTACTCAAAAAGTAATTTTAGAAATTAACAAAAAAAGTATCAATAAACAGGACACATCACATTAACAACATATTAACGATATAATAATTAAAATGTTTAATTAAGTTGGTGGTATAACGTTACCCAATTGCAGTTTTAAAATGTAAACTAAAAAACTACGTCTTGTCAAAACTGCACTCATTTAACTCACAATCAGAGAACAACCGCAGCATCAACAGGCTAAAAAAATAGCCTGCCTTGAACTAATCAAAAACTGCATCACCACGCAATTATTATATTATTATTATAAAGTTAGCAATTAAGTGAATATTTTAACAATGCTTCCGCCGCACCAATTTATTTAAAGAAAATAGTTTTAAGAGGGAAGTGGAAAGGAAACTCGAAATCCAACAGATAGTTTTAAGCGAGTAAAAATAATAATAATAATTAAAATAATTACTGGTGGTAATCATCATGGATGATGTGTATGTATATATAATGTTAATACTTGGAAATCATGATATGATTATGTACTTACGTAAGTATAATTGTAAGATGTAATTTTGAATCGTCGTTATTATTATAAAGAACGGTACGGTACGATGAGGATAAAAAGAGTTGAAAAAGTACGTTTTGTTTTGTAACAGTTACCACAACAGAGAAAAAAGGGGCGAATAAAAACATAAAAGTGTTTGACAAATATCTGCTAATGAAAAAGTTTATAAATGTCATTAGTGTCGTGATATAAAATTTCATACTTCTCCGTAACTATAAATATACATATATATATGTCTTGAAGAAATTCAATGCTAAAATCCTGGTGTCGTCAGTCATTCGTTCTTGCCAAAAAGTTGTTCCTGAGGAGGGAAAATAGGAATAACGGCATATCTTTAATCTCTAAACATTAAGTATAACTACTACTACAACAATAACTACTAATTTTTGAAGAATTTAAAAAAAAATGCAAAAACACGTTGGATGACATTAATATAACTAAAACACTAAAGCTTATACATATCATCAGCCCTTTCTGAAATTATCAGACAATTCATTCAGCCGATTCCTTGCACAACAAAATGTAAAAAAAATCTACGCAACACAACTGTTCCACACGACAGATTGCATTGCCAGAAGACTATTTTTTAGCTACTGGAAGAATCAATCTACACCAATCTTTGGCCCTATCATCACCATACCAATAAAATTTCCTCAACGTCTAAAAAGTTTTTCCTTTTCAATAAAAATTACGACAACCCTGTTTTCCTGCTTCTACTGCGCCGTCATTTTTACCCTCTCGCGGTCTACCTTTTTCTTGCTTGCAACAACAACTATCATCATCACCAATATCACCATCGCCAAAAGAAATAACAAGGACACATCTACCAGTCGTTACTCCTCTGAGAAAGAAAGGAGTTTTCCAGAGAAACTTTTCATTGTCGTTGTTGCAGTGTGCCCTTTTGTACGCCTACGTAAATTGGTAAATTCAATTCGAAATTATAACACGTAACCATTTTTTTGTCATAAACATGGCTCGCTTGCTACCAATAACGAAGGTACCAAAAGGGAAAAGTGGAAAGGAGAAAGTGAGTGCAAAGAAAAGGAAGTGAATCCTGAGGAAACTAGTATTTGTATTTGTTCACAGATTATTGTTTTACCACCATTAGTACTGCTATATACGTAGAATATTGCTGTGGATGAATGATGCCAATGTTTCTGACTACAGCTCTTAGAAATGGAAACCATAGCCTTCATTTTCTTGGCCGTATAGACCCGTTTGTGGGTATTGGTGTGCCAAGTGCCGAGATGTAAAGTAAACTGTAGCAAAAAGGAAAGATTAGACTCGTAAATGATTAAAGGCTCTGCAAAATCATCCCAACGGTAAACAAGTGGACAGGTTTCAATTAAAACTATACCAAGAGCGCAATTATTTTTTAAGTAAAAGGTAAATAAATAATTATTTTTCGGAGGAATATTTACACTGCGGTTTTGATAGATTTCATTTTGTTATTTATAAATACTTTACAATATGAGTATTAAATGATTTGGCTTTGCCATAATGATTCGATATACAACAGGATGATGATGACCATCGTTTGGGGTATCTCCAACGTACTTAAAATTAGTTAGGGTAATAGTTAAGAACGGGGAATATTTGTCAAGCGAATATTTCATAAAATCTGGATTTAGTTCAGGGAGTATTTTAGGTCCTTTGTTTTTCCCGCTTTAAATTTTACGTTGGAAATGCTATAGATTCGCCGTACAGATAGACCGGGATGTGTACAAGAGCGATTTCCTTCATATTTTCGGATATCATGACACTTTTCAAGATACGTGTCGGTGATAATTCCCAGGTTACAACGGTTTACTGTTTACGAAAATATCGTCAAAATAGGCATAGGCACCAAACGTTGTGTACAGGTAGCCTATGACCTCCTCTATAAGTAGACAAAATCTTGACCTCCTAGGTCGAAGGGGTCAAAGGTCAAGTAGACGTATCTCTGGTATTTATAGGGCGATTTACATCAAACTTTGTATACGGGTAGCATATGACCTACTCTATAAGCAAACAAAAGCTTGACCTCCTAGCTCAACAGTATAAGGGTCAAAGGTCATACAAGTGTATCTCTGGTACTTGCGGGGCGATTTGCACCAAACTTTTCATAATAGTATGACCTCCTCTATAAGTAAACAAAATCTTGACCCCCTAGGTCAAAGGGGTTAAAGGTCATGTAGAGGTATCGATATCTGGTATTTATAGGGCGATTTGCATCAAACTTTGTATACAGGTAGCCTATGGTCTCCTTTATAAGTACACAAAAGCTTGGCCCCCTAGGACAACGGGATCAGGGTCAAAGGTCATGTAAGTGTATCTCCGGTATTTATGAGGCGATTTACAGCAAACTTTGTGTAAAGGTAGCCTATGGCCTCCTATATAAGCAAACAAAAGCTTGACCTCCTAGCTCAACGTGATCAGAGCCAAAGGTCATATAAGTGTATCTCTGGTATGGAGCGATTTACACGAATTTTTTATAGAGGTAACCAATGGCCTGCTCTGAAAATGTCTTTATAATTTAAATGAATCCATGCTTTCGCTACTTCCCAATGTCCTTGACTTCATGGTTTATTTAGGCACATCTTATGTGACTATATAATTTTCCTCCATCGTGTCAGGCTTTCAGGCCGTCCGTCTGCACGATAACTTTTGTAGGAAAAGGAATTTTGAAATTCTGTTTTCGCCAATCGATAGATATGATTCATAGTTCGAAGATGGGCATTTGGGGTCGACCCCTTGGGGGTCAAATGGGGGGTCAAACCTTGAAAATTGTTTCGCTCATAACTTCGCAACAGATAAGCCCGTTTGGGATGGTTTGGGATGGGGGTTTTTCTACTCGACTAACATTGACAAGGGCTATAACATATGTCATCATGACATCTCAGTCACATCCCCTTGGGGTAGAAACAAGATGCCCTCTCCTTAAAAAACACGATAACTCTTAAAGGTAAATGAATTTTGAAATTCTGTTTTCACCAATTGATAGGTATGGTACACAACTGGAAAGCCTAAGGATCACTGTTTTGTTTTTAACGATTTATTTGTGACTGTGAAAATGTCAGTAAAGTGCCAAAGGCAAAGTTGTAAAATCCGACTGTTATTGACTAAACAATTTAACACTTTAAAAGGAAGGATGTAGTGTAGGACAACTAAAATTCCCCTCCATTCCTTCTCCAACCTTTTATTACACTCCAAATGTTAAAGTTGTTGCCATTACAAGTCTATTGTCAAAAACCCCATTCCAACCGATTAAATTGCTGTGGAGTTATGCACTAAATAATTTTGAATCGTGAAGCCTTCCAGTGGTCAAAGGAGTCAACCAAGCTGGATGAAACTTTGCAAAACGTCATAACTACTCATTATATACGCACACCAACTTTCAGCCATAGGTCATATTTTGAAATTTTGGGTGACCTCCCGTTGGCCAAACGCCCATCTCCGAGCTCATAAGAGCTATTGACCATACTTATCGATTGGCGAAAACAGACTTTCAAAATTCCTTTCCTTCAAGTGTTATCGTGTTTCCAGGCACACACACACAGACCGACAAGAAGATCAAGTTATTATTTATTATCTACCTATGGTAGCTTAACACGCAGTCGGTGGATAATAAAGCACATACATACACACACAAGTTGGATGGGGAGTGTCTGGTTGAGTTACAAAAATCTGCAGCAGCCACGGCCACAGCGTAGTTCTCCTTCTCGTGTCTTTGTGATTGTGTAAAATTATTCAGAATTTCCAAACGAAAGCTTTTTCTCTAAGCAAACGAATTGCTAACGTATTGATATGTGGACGAAGTGTTTGGTGTTGATTTGATTCCAGAGCAAATGGTATTTTCATGTATTGTCACAAAACAGAGCTAGGACGAGGAGCAGAAAACCGGGAGGTTGCCGTTGATTCTGGTACGCTTCTGTGAAGATGAAGCTCTATAAAATGGAAAGTAGTAGTAGTCCAGGGAAAACAGAAGAAATGGTGGATGTGGATACATACAATTTCTATGTGTGTTCCACGAGGGGAGACGCACAGAAGGAAGTAGAACAGGCAAAGCACTTGCTCGAAATACGTCACTCGATCGCTTTTCCCCATTTTAATGTCCCCACACATTTTTATGCTTTCAACTTAAATTACGTTTGGAGTAAAACCAGCACCACTACTGTAAATGGTAGAATCATCATAATAAACTTACTGGCACCCACCATCCGCAAATGTCAAAAGTAAATTTCCTTTTGGAGGCAGGCGCCATAATCATCATCGTTATCACCAATTTCAAATACTCACCATCATCGCCACCACGACGGAGAATTTCATTCTTTGCAAACTCTCAGAAAAAAAAAGATAAATGGGTTGTGGTGATAAAGAAATCTGAAAAAAGCTACACACTTTATTAATACGAGGGAAAAGAGAGAGAGAACCTTTCTATAATTTGGCAATATCTCTCAAACAAAAAAACTGTGGAAGGCATCAGGAAACATTTCCTCTGTTCATATATATCCCCACTTCTCACAGCAGTGAAGTGACGCAGTTAAGTAGATTTATGTAATGTAACTTTTGTCTATCCGCTTTTCTTTGGAGTAGACAATGTTTGCTTTGGAGGGAGATGGGCAGAGGGAGGGAGAGAGCGATAGTACCTGTGGATTTCCCTGTTCTTTTTTATTATTTACCGAATCTTTCCTCTTTTTCCAGATCCACTTGAATGAATTGACTTGCCCCTTTGCCTACATATACCTCCTTTTGTTTTGTTTTTTGCTGAGAGAGATTTGCAAAGGAGATGATAGTGTAAATGCGTAAAAAAAAACACGAAGAGAACCGTTTTCCCTCTTGACTCACTCCAATATTGCTCGTTTCGTACGCCGGTTTTTTTCTCGGTGAAGACAAACGATGGTGACGGTGGTAGGATGGGAGTTCACAGGTAGCTGTATATACACACCAAGGAAAAACGCTCTCCCCCCTCTCTCTCTCTAGATAGTACTTGTAGCTCATGATGGAAGACGGTATCGTTAGGATTCCCAGTTTCATCATCATCATCATCACGCGTGAAAACGCAATCCCATTCAATTTTCCTAAAAGAAAAATACAGCCAGTTAACAGAAGAGAATGATTTCCAATACAGAACATTAGAAAGAAGAGAGTGGAGGTTGAGAGAGAAGATAAAAATGGCATTTTTAGGGCATCAATCTCGGTCTCTTGGGAGGGATGCCTCATGCCTGACCAGCTCGTCACCATCAGAAAAAATACACCGCGAGTTAATAAAATACATAAAGCCAGCCAACCACCCAGCTACACATACACCTACACAGCTTTTGATACATATACCATTCATTCGCATACCTACATCACACATCCATACAGTTCTCTGGTTTTAAAGCACAGTTTTGCTCTTCAATTGAAAAAGGTTTTTTGCTTTTAATGTATTTTGTTTTCCTAGGAAAAACAGGACAAGGCCGGAATTTTTTAAGTAGGTAAACGGGAGGCACATTCGGATCATTTCAATTTCAATCAATGATTTTTTCCATCCATCCAGAGAGATCCAAAGAGAGAAAGAGCAACGAAGAAATGATGACGGTTTTTTGCCCGTTGATGTTTGTTTGCAAAGGGCACTATTAACTTGTATAATAGTTGGTTTTTATTTTTTAGGGTAGAAAACATGCATTTAACTTGTGGTACGTGCTCAAGCAACGGTATTGTTTCATCTGGTGTACTTCCAACTCTCTCTTTCTCTCTCTCTATCTATCTCTCATCAACTCTACTTCACACCCACGTTGTTTTTCTACTGTGTGCTGGATGGAAAACTCCAAAGACACAAGAAAACTTTTTTCTATCAGGATTTTTCCTTTATGTTCAACAGCCCGAACACTAGTCGTCCTCGTGAAAATACCAAAACAACAAAAAAGGGGGATGATGAAATGAGGATGCTGATGATACTACAATCTTGATAAGCTGTCTTCTCTCTGCGAAGATGAAGCATGATGGAGAGGCACAGAAATATCTGTGATGATGATGACGCTACAAAAATAATGAGGTGTATAAAATGACGATGATGAGGAGATAACTGTACGATTTTTTTGTGGAACTGATTGATTCACGATTTGTGTGCGTATATTGGGTGAGGAGGTGCTTGGGAGTGCGCTACTGCTAACCCTCCAATTTTATAGTAAATTAGTTTGATGTGACATGGAGGGTAGACATTTTTATTCTCCGGGAACACGGGGGAGAGCAAGGGAGGATAAGAATATAATTGTCGAATTGTGTCGGCTTCCGTGTAATTTCTCAGAAATTGTCACCTAGATAAATGATCATCATGTCATTGTCACAAGTTTTTGAAACGGCACAACACGTAGAATACTCGCTGACGAGAAATCCGTTTGATGAAGAGGAGTTTTAGTGGAGTGGTCATTATTTTCTAGACCTTGTCTTCCGTGTAATTTTATCATCATAATCAACATAAGATCGTTCCCGTCACTACTCGTTAGCAAAATGAAACATGTTCAGAAAACCTATAAAATCCCTTCCTTCGACTGGACGTGACATGACATTTAGGTACGACACGTTCCCTGATTCTTGTCTCCTCCTGGTATTATCGAGCAAGTTAAACAAAGCTAATAACGGTAATGACAACGGGGAGCCGGATAATAAGAAAAAAGTTGGCGGGAAGTCAACTTATTTTAGTATTTAATAAACCATGAAGTCAAGGACATAGGGAAGTAGCGAAAGCATGTATTCATTGTAATTATAAATATATTTTCAGAGCAGGCCATTAGCTGCCTCTATAAAAAACCAATAAATACTAGAGACACACCTATATGACCTTTGACCCCTTCGATCTAGAGGACCAAACTTTCGTGTACGTATAGAGTAGAGCATAGACTACCTGTATGCAAAGTGTGGTGCAAATCGCCCTAAAAATACCAGTGATACAGTTATATGACCTTTGACCCTTATCCTATTGAGCTATGAGGTCAAGCTATTGTTACTTATAGAGGGGGTCATATGCCACCTGTAGGTAAATATTGGTGCAAATCGATCCGTAAATACCCAAGATACGCCTACAT
>JAHZNB010006001.1:0-11925 GCA_027744295.1 Callyntrura guangdongensis
GGAGGTCCATATTCAATGGAGAAAGGTCCAAAGGAAAACATTGTTTGTGGTGGGCTAAACTGATAGTTTGGTGGGGGTCCTCCTTGAGATTGAGTAGGTGCATGAGATGCCTGAGAAACGGGTACTTGATTACTTTCCGCTTTTGGTGTATCATTTGGGGAAGGTACAATAGCGGATGGGTTCAGGGAAGACGGGGAGGGAATTAAATTTTCCCTTGGAGGCAAATAAGAAGTAGGACCAAAAGAGGCTAAAGGTGGATGAGGATGGTGATGTAAAGGCGGGGGACCGAAAGTATTAATCTGAAACGCAATTATGTTCAAAAATTAAATAATAATACAATTCTGAAGAAAACGTAATGCATGTCGATAAAGTTCTGAGTACAAATAAATTGAATTCTATATAAGGATTTTTTTCTTATAAATTGTTTACAGATGGTGGCCCAAAAGATGTCTTAGGAGGTCCAAAGGAAGCCTAAAATATGTAAAAAATGAAAGCTCGAGCAGAGAAGAAAATAGTTTTCCTTGAGACGTGAGCAACAACTAATTTATCTCAAAGCATAACGCTCAAAGCACTGTAGCTTACTTTTGGAGGCATGTCTGCGTATGTTTTCACTGGAATTTCTCTAGGCGCTTGAACAAACATGTCAGGCTCATTAAAAAAGTGAACGGGTGGCTGTCCGCTGTATAAAATGTCTGGTGCAACATTGTTATAAGATCTAATAGGACCAAACCCAGGCCTCTGATAATTTGATATGGGTTCCGTTACAGGTGGTGCTGCTGGTCGGAAACCAGCGCTCTCTGTATGTTCAAATTTATGTTCGCTATTCTCAACCTGCATTGTATTGTAGCAAAAGAAATATGCGTAGCTAAGTATAATGCCGAATCAGGATTCACCCAATCACCAGAGAATTCGCGTATATTAATTCGAAATAAATGTCTACTACTTTTATGGAGCCCGTAGGAGACAAATCCAATGATCCAATCGATGATCCCAATGCTTTAACCGGCGTCCCATACGATGTGGAAGGAATTTCATATGAGGATGTGACTATTCGGGCGGAAGTAGCCTCAGGAAGAATGCCACGGTACGCAGACGAGAGAGATCCAGCTGGTGGTCGAAATTCCTCCTTTATTAAACCAATACGAATTTTCATATCAGGCGCTATGAACAAACACTCTTACAAAAAGCAAAGTATTCGCAAAGGCTTGAAATTCGCCATTGATGTGAGAAAGTTAAACCGGCATCAGCAACTGGTTTTTTATGATCTTACCGTCGGGGGACCAAATGGCAATGGTCCTTCAATTTTTGATGGTTGAACAACGTGAATTGGTGGCATCTTGTCGGAGGTGTAAATTAGTACTGGTAAATCATGATGGGGCATGGGAACGTACTTGATAGATTTGGGTTTATTTTTCCCAAAAAGACCCAGTCCAGGCTGATATTTAATTTAATAAGGAAAATTAGGAGTTTAAATGCGTATGCTCCACAAAAAAGCATTAAATTTAAAGCATTTTTGAGTACAACAATAAGCAACGATGCTAATACCTTTGCATCTCTAACCCCCTTGCCTGGTGAACCATTCATCGAGAATGGTTTACTGAGGAGCCCTTCGCCCACCACATTCATTGGAGGTTCGGCTGTTGCAGAAAATAGCAAAACCGCAAGGATGCTTGCTGATATCCACGCCTATAATTTAAAAGCAAAACAGTACAAAATAAAGTATATGCATGTGTAACAGTATATGTCATATGTTGTTTCATTCAGCGCTTGTATTGTACCATAACAAAAACGTTTCATAAGTGAACATCACTTTTACTTTCCACAAATTGTGTAATACCAGACAGTGAACACTAGTGAACAGTTTCACTGGTCTAATCTAGGTTCACAAAAACCACAGAGTATACGTGGGTAAGCATTAGATACAGCGACGGTAGGGTCAATGATCACAAGTAGTAACGTTTAAAACGCATCTTCACAAACAAGCCCTTTTGAAAATAAATTATGTATGAAACTGGTTTTGTTGTTTGTGACATCAAGTTTCCCTTTCGTTTGAATTCTGTTTGTATGACCTGTCATAAGTCACAAATGTTGTTTATGGTGAGTAGGTATCGAGTGTGTGTCCACTTGTTTTTCAAGTCACTGCTGCGCGTATCGGCATCGACAACTATGCAATGTACCTACATTTGCCTAGCCACTACCTGCTTACATATAATTTATGTAAATGTATCATACAGATCTAAATGATGAATGAAATACATACACACGACTTCCTATTTGATAAAATCTGACAATTTATTTCCGCTGTATCGATTGGATTGCCTTAAGGTGACAAGAATTGGCTGTTTTTCGCGAATTCAAAGAATGCACGTGACCAATTTGACAAAAATTGAAATTATAAAATATATCATGCTCCTAAAATAACAGTATTACATATGACAAATGACTTGAAATGGCTATATTATATAGTAAAATGTTGAGATGTCTTATGGTAAAAAATAATAATTAAGTTTAAAAAAACACTTTCTAGATTTGATAACTGTAACACTCCAGTGGAAAGTTAATATGACAGTTTTCTAGCACTGATGTCCCTCCCCCTCCTTGATCCTTATGGAAAACTAAGAATGCTTGTACATTCATACACATATTTCACGTTCTCCACCACAACGCACTATAAGACCAACCAAATTGTAAAAAACCGTATCCCGTATTTAAAGTAGACCACAAATAAAGATAATATTTAAGTTGCACCACTTACAGCGGACATTTTTTTGCTGCTGCGTTTCCTTCACGGACGAGAAATTCACGTCTTCCAAGCTTCACATGCACAGGTGAAAATGTCGCACAAAACTAGACATGTAAAATAGATATATGGAGTAATGTTTATTATTGTCCCCCAGTAATCATTGTTTCCTGGCAAGTGTTATCTTTGAGACTGAAAACTGACTGTTCTATATACTAAGTTTTTATAGCACTGTTTGTTTTCCCATTAATGAAAATTCAATCTTACGTCGACGACAGTAATTTTTACAATGATGAAATCAGCGCCAAAATACTATACGTGAATACATATCAGCGTGAGATCGCTCTTAAAAACAAATTCAGAATGACTGCAGACCAATAGTACAGTTATAAAAATCAGTTGAAAAATTTTACTCCACAACAAACAGATAACAAGGGTTACTATTACTATCGAGTAGAGGTTACTTTCGTTGTAAAGTCATGTGTATGAATAACCATAAATAATGGTAATAAGTGAGGAAACTTGGTAAAACGTGGTAAACCGTGTATTCTTGTCCTATTAGGTGTGATAATACGATTTTTGAAGGAAAAGAAACTCAACTTGTTCGAGTTGTAACGTAATTGGACATCGGTAAAATTATGAGAGAAAGGGGCAATGAAATAGTAAGCAATATAACTAGCTTGAAGAGGGGACCTTTTGGTTAAATCTACCACATTTTGAAAAGCCACTCCTTCCTCCCAAATTTCGATTGTGATTCTGACTTATTCAATACATCAATTTGACGTGTAGTGCAACGGGGAGTTCGTTTAAACTTTTTAATATGTTTACTTTGTTGCATTTCTTCAGGAAGGATATACTTTACATGCGGATATGCAGCTCAAAGGGCACATTTTTGCTACGCCGAAACAACATTGTAGTCTGTCGTTTACTTGTTTGCGACGAAGGCCCAACAGCTTGCCAAATCAGGGAGGTTTATACCCATAAAATTGCTTTTGTAGCCCTGCACATACCACTGGGCACTTCTATAGTCAAGATTTGTTTCCCTTCCCTATAGCTATATGGTACTACAAACTATGGCTATGTTCTACCATCAAAGATTCAATGAGCCGTGCATTCACGATTACAAATTTACCAACCAAGCATACTAATATGGCCATTATGATAACTAATGGCATAACAATATCATCCAAAGCCATATGCACCATCCAATCCACCATGTACTCAGGACGCTCCATATTGCCTATAAACATGTGCTTGAGGAACCACCTCCCAACCACACATTAAGACACTGCTTCAATAATAAAAAGACAACAAAGCGGCATATGGCCCATTATTATATTGCATTGTACTCAAGACTTTTGGCAAAGGTCTCGTAGTCTTTTTATCACAAAAAAAGTTTCTTTGCTGGGATTGCTGAAAAGGAAAAGTGAAGACAAAACTTGAAAACATTGTAGACTACGTGTGTAATGCTGCCAACCAGATAAGACGGATGACCATAGGCAATAATGAAGGTGCATCTGCACAACTGCTGCTGCTACAATGCTGATATCACCACCAACACGTGAGGGAGAGAAGTAACCACTCTGACAGTAATACATGCTCAAATAGAGAACTTGCGTGGAGTGGATTATGTTACACACCAAAGATGTTTTTGTGGTGATGACGATGATGCAGTTCATTTCGCTTTCATTTGAGAATGTTGTGTGTACCGAGTTGTATGCCCATTCATATCTTTTGNGACAGTAATACATGCTCAAATAGAGAACTTGCGTGGAGTGGATTATGTTACACACCAAAGATGTTTTTGTGGTGATGACGATGATGCAGTTCATTTCGCTTTCATTTGAGAATGTTGTGTTTGTGTGTACCGAGTTGTTGCCCATTCATATCTTTTGTTGATCGTAGGCAGTGAGTGAATAGTCTTTGTCGTTGCAAAATGCGGAGCTTACTACATTTTTGCTGAGAGAACAATGCACTACGATACCAGACGACCTACATAACTTCCGGTTTTTTTAATGCTAATGTCAAGGTGCGTGGCACTTGAGTTCAAGCTGAACATCTTCAAACTAGAGAGAAAGTTGAGATGATGCACACTCTCTGTTGACCGTGTATACAAAAATACTTTGTATACTTTTAGGTATACACGCACCAGCTTAAGTTCATCTTGTTTATTTGTGAATGCAAGTAACCAGAGATAACATGATCAAGCTCACGATTGTGCAAGTAATGAAGCGGTTGCATGATTGCTGTGATTGTGATACTACAACAGGGCTAAAAAATCACTGTTACATTATGCAAAAAACTCTCCATTTACAACAATGAGCTTTGAGTAACAAGAAACATTCTTGATTTGTCATTGAACTGTGTTATGTGATTACTTCAGTACCAAAAAGGGGATTTTGTACAAAACTGCACACCTTCATAGGTAATAAAATTATCACAGACTTGTAGGCTTTTGAAAACCAACAAGCTCACAACGGTAATAACTGTTCATGGTGCGTAGATCTTATTTCAGATAAACGGATAAAGGGCCTTTCTCAAAATTGATGAGAAACCGCAAGTTAGTAGTTTTATGAATCATAATGCAAATGTCACATTTGCAAGCTGTTCTATAATTGGATGCAATAATTTGCTTTGAAACTTAATTTTATGTACACCCAGTATGATACAAAACGACAAAGAACGGGATTTGTTGTGCTTATTGCCCAAATACCCTTTCGTTCAAATGGAAAGTTTTTATTGGTGACACCAAATGTAATTATTTTTTAAGTACACATTTTATGGGAAGATAAAAACTAAAAATATCATTTCGACTAGGATTTATTCGTTCCAATTCTCGGAACTGTTTCCAATTAACTCTTTTGATGAATTTTGAAAACTTTTTCAGTTCCCGACTGTATCTCTGTATGTGCCAAGACTAACTGAGACTTTAAGCTGTTAAATTCTCATGCAGAGTATTGATTATACATACGTGCCACTTCATATACACATTTATCAGCATCAAGCGAAGCTCATTCCAATTACAATGCCAATGTTTATTAGTGTTTTTCATGTATTTATTTATAATTATTGTTGTTTAGAATAAAATAATACGTTACAAATGTTGCACAGTAAAATCATTGTCCCTCCACAGTGTTTAGCGTCTTTAATTTTGATAGAACAAGTTCAGTGTACTTTTTCGCGTCAATACTAGCAAGCAAAATGAAGGAATTCGTTAGAGGGAAAGTAATTTGATTCAGAATCAGCGTGTCTGTTAGGTGCAATAATAAAAGCTAACGTAGATGTCGAGACTGGCAGATGCAAAGCAATTCGATTCTGATCAATGAAATTACTGTTTAAAATACATGACGACATGACCTATCATATCAATATTACTACCACATTTTTTTACTTTGCGGATCAAAATAACTTTACCACAGCATGCCTGTGAACTCAGAAATTCTCCCAAAAATAAATTATCATCAAAGAAAATTCAAATTCAACATGCAAAACATTTATCAAAAGGTAGATGTTTTTTAACATTCATATTTACAGGAATGAGAAGTTTTTCTAACTGATTGGTTAGTTTTTTCTACATTTAAGGCAATAAAGTCTTGTGGAGCTGTGGTTTGGGATGTGGGATATCTAAAATTTGAAGACGAACAGTCTCATCATCTGTCATTGATTGATTTATTAATCCATTCACGTCAGTACTTCTCTACAATATTACGTATAATAGTAGTTACATTAATTTTCTTTATTACACAGAGGTTTGTAGATAAAGGCAATTATGCCTTTCACTACAAAAAGTTACGATCAGTTAAAATTCATCGTGTTTCTAATGGGCTCAAATCATAAGAGGACCACGTTAAAAACCTAAGCGTTAAAATTTCTTGATCCATTAAAATTTTTAATAAAAAAATATCTGAATAATGCACGAGTCCATCCTTCCATGATCATGTATTACGAAAATTGTAAAAATCTGTGATTGGGAAGAACAGCAAGGTGCATGCATAATGCATACATAGTAGTGCAAGAGTGCTCCACGAATTTTTATGTATTTACACGTGCACTAACAAGGTATACAACATAGAGTAGAGAGACCAGACCAGCCGTGCACTAACCGCAATCAATGGTGAGTGACAAGCGGCATCAACAACATGTACGTCGTACGTCTGTAATTTATTATATACCATTGTCATTGAAAGCATTTTATTCTTTGTTTCATTTAGTTCTTGCTCTTGTTTCATGAGAATTAAATTTTATTTGGTTGAAGATAATGGCAGACAAATAATAATTACGAACAAAGCCGCACTTACTACTACTGCAATTTATTCTCTTCAAATAAACATGCTGCTTAGGAGGAAGTTAAGAAAATTCTTGTTTATTTTCATAACACGATTCTCTGAAAATGAAGCTTTGACAATTAATAATACGGTAACAGATGCTACGACGAGTTTTTTTTGCCTTTTAAGCACTTACACGTTTGTCTCACTCAAGGTGTGGTCCATTGACTGCCTAATGGTTATTATTATTAATGGTTTCCTTTAAACGGTGTACCCACAAGTAGGGTTATTGACTGATCCAAGAAAACGTTTATTAGCAATGCATAAAAAAGCAATTAATTTCGAGATAATAAATTGGGGGAGATCAAACGATGTGTTGTACAAATCGCGTTAGTTGTTGTAGTACGAGTTATGATGACAATCTCTGTTAACGTAATTCAATAAATACAGCTACCCATCTTGACTTTTGCTTCTGATTTAAAACTACATCAAACGAAGGAATGTACTGCTCCCGAGTGGTACCCTATTGCACAAGATCTTTTATAATATTGCGTACACGTACTCTCACCTCAGTCACCTCCACACATCCGCCACTAATCATCGCTAAACCTAAAACTGGTTCTGATGTCACTGATATATATGTATATATATTAAACATGATAAAGTCAAGTTGTTTTGTATGAAGTGCAGTGCAATCAGTTTGGAAGTTGCAATTTCAGTGTTCAAGTCTGGCTGATACAAAGAAACTCAATCAATGAGTCATGGGGTCACTCTAGAGATCAGTTTTGAACGAATGAAATTGAAAGTGGAAATTCAATTATTTACATCTTTGCTTATTTTGAATATGCACTGATGATGATCATCGTTCTAGTACCCCACCATCACCCTGTTTTGAGAAGACAAGATAACGCAACCAAATCAAACTCAGGCATGCTTATTTTACATTATGGGTGTATAAATAAGGAGTGCGTTTGCGATTACTACAACAAGGCTTGTTTTTCATTTTTTTAAAGTTGCTTTTCACTGCCCACATATGGTTGAAAATTATCATTATTACATTGCAAAGGAATGCTCTTTTGAAAATATACATGAACATGTGTAATGTTGAAAACAGTGAACATTGTTGGACAGAAGACGATGCGCACTTTATGCAAATATTTTTTATCAATTTATCAAGATTAAAACTTTCTTCTTTTGGTGGCTAAAATTGTGTCTTCTTGTTGTCACATAAGATAAGATTTTGAATTGTCACCAAGTGTGAAGTCACATTCCCATAATATGCTACCCACTGACTGGGACATACGTACTATCATGTACAGCAGTATTATCTTACTTTCTTGCAAACAAAAATAAATATCTTGTCAACATGCATACATCTTTGTACGTAGTAATTTGTAAAGGTTCTGGGGCAACCAATTATGATGATAAGCAAACCTATGTATTTATATCAGATTTATATGTGTTACTTATACTTAGTTTAAGTAATCATAGATTCATACAATTACATGATGAGATAATGAGAATGTTTTCAATCCCGTAAGCTTTACATAATATTTCACATTCCCCTTTTCTTTTGAAGACAACTTAACGTATCATCCTCTCTCCTAGTAATCCTCCGTGTTCAAAATGTATTGAAGTGATAGCACATATCGTAAATTATGGAGTTTTGCTCATCTTACTTTACAAAAACCGATGATATTCTTTCAGGGCAAAAACTGGCAAAAAGTATAAAATCCAACCATTTATCTGATAACGACCAAACTTTACTCCTTTGTCTTCATTGTCAGTACGTAATGCTTTTATGGCGGCAATGCTTCCTTCAATGATTTTTGCTATATTTATTCCTTCCTCTTTGCATTTTCTTGCGACAGGAACATTGTTCACATAAAATTGGACAACGGGGATGGGTTCTACCATTAGTGGACTCTTTTTCAAAACCGTGTTTGCCGTCATGTGTACATGTCGGTTCATCCAAACTGGTCATTTTTGGGAAAGTATGTGTAATGTGTACATGAGCTTGAAACGTTTATTTTACTCTCTTGCCCGGATGTAAACTGTCTGACATGGCCGAAAGCAAACATTTTTTGTTTGGGGGCTATACTAGTTGCGAATATAGTGTGTGAAATCACGTCGTAATGATCAAGCTGTACTGTGACCATGTGCATATCGCCCTTTACCCAATACATGCTCCCTGTGTGGGTATTATATACCATTTTCTCACGTGAATACTCTCTTTTTTGGCTTTTCCCTCGAAAATGGTCAATGAGAGCTTTCAGGGAGAATAGAAAGTGGTGAGAGTGCTGAGTTACTCTAGTCAGGATTTCTTCAGGTGTATTCATCAGGTTGGCTCTAGGATATCATTGCTGAATGTAGACTGTTTACAAGATTTCTCATGGGACCACATGCTGAGTACTTTATGTTCATATTTTAACAGAAGTCGTTTCGTTGCAAATAATGGATATAAATCGAAATTTCAGTGGGACTTACTCGATTATACAAAAGTACAACGTATAAAAATAAGCCTATCCTACCCCATGAGCCATTACTGTGAGTGAAAAAGTTTTAATGTGAGCCATTTGATTCAACTTACCCATACGTACTTGTCTCAGATTTTTTGTACCTTACATAATATTTGTATGAGCAATAAAGTGTCCTTGTGTCAAGCAGCTCAACTGAAAAGGGAGCGCAATGGCAATTTCAAATCAACAGAAGTAACCAGTCATATCATGTGACAAACGCATTATTGCTTATGTCATTCTCTTGTATTTTCACTTTTATTATAACGGCACACGTCTTCCCCATTACGCGTTGGTGCCATCACTAGGTATAGCATCTACTGTTAAAAACAGTAATTTTTGTCCTTTTCTACTACATCAAAGTGTACGTATACCGCACAAAAGCAAACGTTTGCGCTTTACATAATCGACTGTTTTCTTTTCAGTAGAGTGGAACTGCTTATGTATTCGCATTGATTTAGTTAGAGTGGCATGCAGCATGTGTTGCCTCAATGCATTCAAAAGTTTTCACCGCGTTACATTCAACAAAGCAATCTATCATGTGATATAATTAATCATTCTAGCTGTCGTTATATTTCATTTTATCCTTGTTGAAATGTGC
Organism: Callyntrura guangdongensis; assembly: GCA_027744295.1. Classification (NCBI taxonomy): domain Eukaryota; kingdom Metazoa; phylum Arthropoda; class Collembola; order Entomobryomorpha; family Paronellidae; genus Callyntrura; species Callyntrura guangdongensis. The sequence continues at coordinate 10,123 of JAHZNB010006001.1, forward strand.
AGGTACGAATCTGTAAAGTGTACCCATTACTTTATCGTTTCCTTCCTTATTCCAAGTTTCTCTAAAACGAATACATACTCCACACCATCACGAAAAGCTTTATCCTTAAAAATCTGTACTTTCTATTCAACCTTTTGGATCCAAAATGTAAGAACTGCAGATAAAAGAAAAGATTTGAGAAGCTCACAGCAGCAATCTGAACGTATCTGCGAATTGCTGATCCCACTCAAATCTCTGCTTTATATAAATTATTGATGTCATTTCATTAATTTCTACTTGGTGTCAGAGACCTATGCATGAGGTAAAATACAATGCTGATGAAAGATATTTCGCAGTGTTTACACATAAGCGGATAAAATAGTCACTCATTTATGTACTACAGTACAATAGTACAAATCCCTATTTATGTACGTTGGTATATTAATACTTACTTGTTAGTGTAATCGGTTATTCATTTGTTCGACATCTCGGTAGCACGTAAACAAAGCCGCGTCCCGAGATAATTTCTAGAGCTAAGCGTTTACTATAAAGCTCAACCAAATACTCTCAATTGGATATGCACACAGGTACCTCTTAGGTGATCATATAGTTAGTATAGTTATATCTGTGTCAAGTGGCATCAATTTTATCAAACGAAAATTATTTGTTTGCAGGTCCTTTGCCCATTATCCATAAAACCATTTATTTAATATTTATTCCCCCGTTTGATATATCAAGTGTATACACTTGTCTATGTGGAAAATATTCATTAAATATAGATTCACATACATACACTTTAATATTTTTGATTTTATGATAAGGTTCAAAATTTTGATTTTAAACTTAATTTCCTGTTTTGTTATACACAAGTAGAAGCCCTACAAATTAAGTTTCTCTGTACTGTTTGGTTGGTTAATTCATATCCAATCAAAAAATCCAAAGCAAATCAGGAAGCTTACCTTTACTCCAAATGAATCTAGAAATTTTAAGCTATAACTTACCTCCATAAATATGACCAATCCAAATGAGTAACCTCAATGGTGAATGGGTATCTTGGTTGGTTGGTTGAGGTGCTGATTTTTTTATTGTCCGGACGCGGACTCCGGGCTTATAGCTTGTATATCATAACCGAAAATATGTATTTTTGATGATAGAAGTAAAAATTTTGATCTAACTCCTGTAACAGGTTTAAGTATTCGACTCATATCAACTTTAGAGTGTTTCTTATATACTAATTCGATCGAAGTCGATATGTCCTCAAGCATGCAGAATCTTTTCTGTGTTCCGTGAGCTTCTACATTGTGTATCGGTACACCCATACATAAACGTAGTGGTTCGCTCACAGAGTTTCTGTACGCATGTATTCTGTCCGTGCAAAACTGCCATAAGGATTATATATAGCAAGCAGCTAGCTGAGATGCCGAGATGGTAGGTATACCAGTGCCCACAAAGTAGTCGGTGGCCCACAACTAGGTCGGTGGCCCACAACTAGGTCGGTGGCCCAGAACTAGATCGGTGGCCCAGAACTAGGTCGGTGGCCCAGAACTAGGTCGGTGGCCCAGAACTAGGTCGGTGGCCCAGAACTAGGTCGGTGGCCCACAACTAGGTCGGTGGCCCACAACTAGGCCGGTGACCCACGAATAGGTCGGTGGCCCGGCGGCACAAAAGGTCGGTGGCCCATTTACATGGAAAAAACCGGTGGCCGGTGGCCCACAACTACCTCGGTGGCCGGTGGTCCATGAAAAGGTCGGTGGCCGGTGGTCAGGTGGCCCACGAATTGGTCGGTGGCCGGTGTCCCATGAAAAGGTCGGTGGCCCGGTGGCC
>JAHZNB010006002.1:0-10193 GCA_027744295.1 Callyntrura guangdongensis
ATCAAGTCTTGGTCGACTGATAAGCCTAAATATCAAGTCCTATTAGCTTATCAGCTTATTTTCATCTGCGTCTTTATACAGCTTTACAGCTTTTTATTTGCTGTGCCTCGTGCATGAGTCATCATGACCTTCTATATTACTCATCTAACCGTAATAATAGAAAAATATGTAATTCTCTATCAAGAATCTATCTACAACGTTGGCATAATATATTATTGTACCTGAACTTGATGTAGAACAATTCCACATAAATTCCAGACATAGCTACATTTACTTTAGAACATCTGGGGTGCCAGAATCAAACTTTTGCATTTGTTCTTCTGTCCTCATGACTTTTTCTAAAAAACACTGTGCTGACTATTTTTGGAGTTAGTGGCACACGACTGCAACACCATGGTCAATGATGGTATTTTATACTGTTTCTGGTTATACAAACCCCATTGAGCTAACATCCGCTTGACGGTCCGAATTCATACGACGTCGTCCCATGATGGCTTTTTTGTGTTATGTCTAATGTACGTAAGCGCTTAAATAGTAGAATAGAAAAATTACATATACGAGAATATTATATAAACGCATTTTCGGGCATTACATGACTATAATGACTGTGACCTATGACTATGAAAAAATTTATCGGATTTGAATAATCAGAACTATTTAATTCACACTTTGCCGATGAGAGATGCTGATTCTCTGGGAAAAAATAATAACCTATATATTAAATGATTGATCCGCTTGATAAAGGGAATATTTTATCCGGGTCAAAAATGCATCATCCACCCCCTAGATTTGCATTATGTAAGTAGTGGTTGAAATAATTAAGGTATATCATTTGGCTCTTTGACATTTGACATTAGCTGTGGACGACCCCACTTTTTTGTATTTTAGTCCACCTGATTATGAATTCGTTTTGGTTTATCATTGCATCCAAGTTCGGATGTTTGATGAATTGATGATAATGGTGAGGTACTCTGTTTGATGAAAATATATGTGCGCCTTTTGGAAGTGTATTTTTCGTCAATTTTGAATAGCAACTTTTCCTTTTGCACAATAATGCTCCACAACTTATTAGTTTATGTATGTGAATTGGCTTGACCTTTAGTTGTAGTTTGAGATCCTATCATGACTATGAGTCATAGTCAAGAGAGTTAGTTCTCTACTTTAATGTAATTTCGTAAGTAGAAAATAATGATTATGATCGGATGCATGCATCGCCCCACAGAAGTGCATACAGGGCCAAATGATGCACCGTAATTATTTCAACCCCTACTTTCATGATGCAAATCTATGGGGCGAATGATGCAGTTTAGAGTGGCAGCAAATTCAATACCCTTGATGAAACAGCCATGCATGACATCAAGTACATTTGTACATTCAACATTCAACACACGCAAATATTATTCCAGAAAAAATGTATTGTATATGGATTTTGTTGGATGCTTTTAAAAATAAACCTAATGTTACGAAACCGGAAGCATCTTTTAAAATTTTGTGTTTGTCCGTTCGTCTGTCTGTCTACCTGTTATCACATCACTCTCCTACCCATACGCTTCAGCTGATTTGGCTCAAATTTAGCACACAAATACCTTAAAATCAAAATTTGTCAAACTTCATGGGATCATTTGCGGGAGTAACATTTAAGCATTAAGTTAAAATTTTGTATGCATATACGTGATAAGCCAGAATATCAAGTTTGACCGTCATTGGTCAACCTCTGTGGCCCCAAGAAAGCATCAAAGTTATATTCTCGCTTAATTGAAATGGGGCTTTCGACATTTGATTTGCATTAACATGAACTATAACAGATTTCAATATGATAACCCTATGACGCTCCCTTGCGGTAGAAATTAAGTATTATTTTTTATAGTTTACATAATGACTTTTTGTAAACGACATATTAAAAACATGTAAGACCGTAGTCACAAGTTACAATTGTTTTAAGCTATGACGTGATCGCAGCAATTACAGCGAGTTTATTGGTATTACTTTTATTGACGAATGCTTGTGTTCAGCAGAGTTGATTTCCGTAACAACATAAAAGCAATAATAAAATCATTCCATAATGAAAAATAATTCCTTTCAAAATTCATGCCGAGTTGTTACCAAATAAATATTCAATCAATGAATTGAAATAAACATAATATAATAATTAATAATATTAACTTTACCATTTTGTCATTATAGTCAATCATTACAAAAAAGGAAATTCATATCTACTTACAAAAGGAAACGAGCTCAGTCATTCAAATGAAATATTGCAATGGGATAGTATTAAATGAAACTACTTCTTTTTGTACTATGTCGCGTCGTCATGATAATAAAATACAATAAAAATTATTTCGTCTCATCGGCTGCTCTAGCGGCCCATGGTACGTTTTTCATTTTTACACATAATATTTTGTATTTACATATTATTCAGCTCGATAAATGCAAGACTTACTTCATGTAATGAAAACGCAAAATATTGGGCACAGATTTTTTCCAACATTGCTTATTTCCAAATTGATACGGACTTGGGTAAACACTTTCAAATGAGTCATTACGAGTTAAAGATATGAAAGTAAAGTGAAAGTGCTTTAGGGTCAAAATTCAGTAGGGTATAAGTCAGTGACATAAAATTGAAAGTATGTTTGCTCATTCCTATGACAATAAATTACATATGCATGGACAGTTTTACTTCAGGTATCCTGCATTACCCCAGTAGAAGAAAATAGTAGCAAATTTGGTATCAATTGTGCTTATAACCTCAAAAGAAATACACGACAACGACACACTTTTTTACAAAAACATACGACAAAATCAAAAAAATATGAAATTGTTATTCTTCACTTAAATATTATTTTCCCACCTGGATTTATTTGTAAGGGGAATAGAATATCTCTGAATAAAAAGGTCTGGCGAACTGACCATTGACCTGAGCTAGTCATATAAACGGGAGAAAAAGAATTCAAAATACCAATGAAAGTCACATTTTGAATTCAACGAATTTTTAGTTTTCAGAAACATATCTACCTTATCTATTACTTTTAATAATAGCCCAAATCTCCAGGAGCCGATCATGTGAAATCCATCACATCGAAGAAATTTTGATGACATATTATATACTTACACCCCTTACTGTGCCCACCTGAATGATTTCAGCTGGGATAGGCACCAAGAAAGTCAGACAGAACGATTTAGATTCGTCATATATTTTGTATATGTAATTTTGAATTCGCGAACATGTGTATCTGCCATATTCGCATCGTTTTTGTGCAAAATAGATTTATTTACCTATTTAATATTTAATAAAAACACGTGCGGTGGTACTAAATAAATTGGAACAAAGCGTTTATATCTTGTTCTGCAGCGACAGACGATAAAATGGTTAGATAGATAGATTACCTTTGCATTATAGCAATTAGTAAAATGACAAAACAAAAAAACGATCAAATGAGAATCAAATTTCGTTACATTTATTGACACGATGCTGCAAGGTATCATTAAATGACGTCCTACGATTAGGATATAGGGATGTGATACTTATGCTTCTGAAATGGATATTGTCTCAAAGGTTCATCTGATGTCACACAAAACATGCTTGGAAACACAAGTATTATATAAACGTTGGTTGGAGTTGTGGGGACTAAAACTAGACACGACACCAACCACCACCTCCGACTCAGACGTGGACATGCAAATCAGCGTCATTGTACACTGGCCAGTAAAAGCGTACATAATATTGGATATTAATAATGGTAGTCACGTAAAGATCATTGGAATTCATGGGATATGAATTATACAGTTTCCAATGACAGACAGCACTACAAAGGATTGCCATTTATGACCTTACCCATTTTCGTTTAATATTAAGCTATACCTCTGCAATTTAACTACATGGAATTACTAAGCAGTAAAATGCCGATTTTATGAAGCTTGGGACATTATTGAACCTTTTACTTTATGATTATTATTATAGGAAAAATGTAGGTTAAGAAGGAAGAATTGATCAGTCACGCGAACTATTGTGTATAATAGGAGTCTCTTTCAGCTATTCTATCTGACACACGTGAGCAAGAAAATTTTGTCATTCTTCATACTTTCTTCTTGGCAATACTATTGCAATACTATTCCACCCGCTGCATGTCGTTTTTGTTGTCTGTTAGGTACAACAATTTTACGGTGAGTAGTCACTATATGTTCTTACCGAAACCTGCGTAGTTGAGCCACTGATAATAACATATATAATATACGTTACACATAATTCGGCATAGTTTCTGACATTTTTGTAAAAAAGAAGAAGAAATAAGTGGTTTCAAGTAACATCGAGCAAAATTTATTGCATGGAATAGAAAATGATTATAAGTGAATAAGAATGAGAAAACAACTTCGTGCTTGACTGCAATAAAGCTGGAGGTCTAACAAGAGACACCTTTTTTCTGTACTACTAGTGCTCTCAGCTCTCACTAGTAAATTTCAAAATAGTCAGGGTCAAGCTTTGAAATACCTACATACAAACAAAATATTTCCTTGAAATACTTTCCTCGTCATCGTGCATGCATGAGGACATTTGTCTATTTTAACTTATGAGCGTGTATTTAAAAGTGATAAAAAGGAGCTAGTTTTTAGTTTTCACTATAATTCTGTCAAAGCCGATAGCTGAGCAATTATTCCAGCTTCATACCTTGGTGTAAATGTTTTATAGCCCATGAATACGTCAGTAGTCACGTTACGTACTTTGTGTGTGTACTCATGTGAGTATTTTCTATCAATGCATTTGTCTCTCTTCGAGTTTTATGACGTGAATTAGAGAGTTGCCGTATTAATATAATAGAGGAGGGAAAATACAAATGTCTGTTCAATCCAACTTTTTGACACAAAGAAGAATACTATGTATTTAGTGAAGCAATGCATATGTTCCAAACTGGCACACAAGGATGAAGAAAAACGTTGTAAGTTTATGCATAAAATATGAATGCCAGCTAGTGAACTATGAACCATACACCATAAACCAAGTTACCAAATGCAGCATAATACTCTCTTGTCTACCATGGTCTCAGAACACCAAAAAAATTTTGCAAAATGTTAAAGCAATCACATCAAAATAGGGATAGTCACCTAAAGGTCTACTTGCCTCAACACTCCGTACTGTCAGCACAAATCAATGTGAAAAGCATACATATTGGAAAAAAATATGCTGAGTGTATAGCACTTACGCAAAAACAAACGGAGACATTATAGTATTCTGGCATATCGTATTATTTTTTCTGCTTTTTATAGACTGAAAATTATACCACGACTTTTTCTAGTAAATGTGGGTTTGTATGCATATTTGCTAAAGATATGAGAACTGACAAGTTACAACTGAAGGAAATTCAGACAGAGAGTTTTAGTTTCTCCTAAGAAGTCGGCGAGAAAGGTTGTTCGGGGTAATTGATAGTGAAGGAACAGGGCATGTCGTCAGCAAATGCCTCGCCTTCTAAACGGGAATGTGACTTTTATAAAAGTTTTTCTTGCAAGTTTTGCCTCAAAATTACCGTTAGTAGCATGAGAGTGCGTGCGTAAATGCATGTTTATAAAACTTTTAATAAAACCCGGTAGAAAATTATAGTATTGAAGTATTATAATACTTCAGTAGTTTATAAAATAGGGGGATACAAAATATTCGAGATTTGTTGGCACTGAAAATCATACTTTTTCTTACCGGCTAGTGACAATAAAATGTTTTACTTTGCCCCGATAAAGCTAAAACTATGTAGCAACAAAGAATGGCGACTGGTAACCGTTGTACCTGTTTTGTATGTAGTACTGACCATATTGAAAGGAGGAGAGACAATCCTTTGTGATAGCTCAATCTAACGATGTCAAATACATCCACAAATGCATCGTCTGTAGACCCGTTCAATTCGAATAGTGAGCATTTTCCAGAAGATAATGCAATCTTCCGGGAACCGGAAAACTATGACGAGAAAAATTTTCTTGCAGCGGACTTAGCTACTCCGTACCTACCGCCTTATCTAAATCCTTCCAGATATCCAATAGTGTATCAAAATTCTTCCAACAACTCCACATTTGAAGTACTTTTTCATTTTACGCCGACATTTTCAAATATATTGATTTTGATCGGGCTCGCTTTTTGTACGCTATGGGTAATTGTAATGAATCTAATATTAATCGGAGCATTGCTAAAGGGACACAAGCGTGACAAAGAGCATGTAACTGACATGTACCTGATCAACCTCCTTTTCGCAGATGTTCTTTTAGGAATTTTTGTGTTTCCGTTCATGTCAATAGTGATACTAATTGGCTACTTTCCTCTGTCTTCACTTTGGTGTAATCTGTGGGTCTACTTTGACTATTACTTGATTATTGCATCGAGTTACGGGTTTGCAGCGTTAATGTAAAAACAGATAAAAAGCATATTTATTTATTTTGAGGCTTGTTTTAAATCTAATGTATTGTTTTAGCAAAATTGTAGCTTACCTAACTAGTTTCGTTAATGTCTTAAGGTGCAGCTATTTATTGATACTTCGCTGGCCAGAATATTATCCCAGATCCAGAGGACTGCATCTATTATTTATAATAATTGTGTGGATATTTTCCAACGCTCCATGGACTGCTCCGTTTATTAACGACCGAGTCTTCGTTTTGTATCCCCGCGGAGTTTGTGGGTTCAGTATACAGAAGAATAGATATTTTGTGAGTATTTTGCCATTAGTATAAAATCGCGAGATTAAGATTAAACCTGTCAAAAGTTATTGATTTTAGGTTTAAAGTAAATAATTGATTCATTGGTTTCTTGAAACTATAGACGCTGTACATTGGTTTTACCGGGTTCTATATTCCATTAGCAATAACGTTGCTTGCTGGCATTTTTACAGTCAAGTACCTGAAGCAAAGCGTTCGTGCATCATTCTTAAAACTTTTATGGAACACCGATAGCTGCCATGTTCACCCATTTCGGCCAACATCTGTGTCAGATTATTCAGATGTAAGAATTAATTTCACAAATACAGTACAACCAGAAGTGGGGAAAAAATTAACGTTGGGTTTTATGAATATGATATCTTCCTCTAATATACACGATTTTTTTCGCTGTCTTAGCTTTTATGCTTTTAAGTGGAACAGCTTTTGTTCTTTTTTATGCCCATAAAAGGGCCACCGTGTGAGAACGGTGCGACAATTTTTTTGACCCCCTCCGTTCTATCACTTTATTCCGTTCGGCGCTGCTTCGCAATCCCGTAAGGATACAACTTGCTTGCAAGTGGATTTAGCCATATGTAGAATTATAATGCCGAAACATTTACATACTTTCAAGTGTTTGAATGTCTAGACGCTTTCCACTTTCATTATTCGTAGAAGTGCAATATCTAAGCTGCATTTAAAATCATGTGTACTTGCTTTCATATATTTCTAATTGATTGTGTTTTCCTTATTTTATCTCTATCTACCAAGTTCAACGATATAAACCGCATTCGAAGAAGTCACACCAGATGTCAAGTTCAGAGTAGCTATGTGAAACCTCAATCTGGACTTTCTCCACCTGAAGTCCCAAGTGAAAGCACAGAAAGATCAGATACCCCCATACAAAAGAAACGCTATTCTGTGATGAGCATACGGACATTTCACCACAACCAAGCCTTGCAAGATTCTGTAAAGAAACATTTCCCATTGGTGGCAACTTCATTAATTATGTTTGTTTTATCTCGTAGCTTTTTCTACACTTATTTTGGGGTCAGTTTAAAAAAAAATTATTATGTTATAAAATTTGAAAATTGAAACTAAGAAAAATATTCTGTTTGCGATTCCAGCTAAAGTTTACTTTGTCAATAACAGATTGGATCAGTAGTTCCTAAATTGTTCCCCCCGGACCTGTCACACAGTGTGTATTGGGTTATGCATTCGTATGCAGTGTTGGCTCCAATAGTCCACTTGATTTTGGATGTTGACCTTCGTCGTAGTGTTACCAGATTCTTTAATGAAGGAACGTTTGAAATATCTCCTTTTTCAATTGCAGCTGCAATGGCAGCCGATAAAGTCATTTCCAACAGAAATAACCATCACACACTGCCAAAGGTCTCCGTAATTGACGCACAACCACATCAACAACATCATAATTTGACAAGTATGAGTGACAGGACTCGGGACACTAGAAACATAAGTAAAAATGGTTATTATGTATAGTAGTTAACTTTGTGTAATTAATCATATACGTTGTGTGTTACCATCAGAAAGAGGAATGATGATGGAAATATAATAAATCAACTTCCAATTTGTCGTATTTTCTTTGCAAAGTTGCATTTTAATGATGTTGTGAGTAATTGCATTACTGTTACCATCTCCGAATGTCGAATTTTATATCTATGACCCTCACAACAACGAATAATGATGCTGAGAGGGTAAGTGAAAACAATTTTAAGAATCCTTGGTTGAGAGATCAATCAATCATTTAAATGACATGTTTAATGATCAGTGTAATCAAATTTGCCTTCGCTAGTGTAAACAATGAAGATAAACTGCAATGCAGACAGAAGCAATCGAAATTCATGGATTGAGTCCTGTGTCCATTCGCATTCATTAGATAATTAATGCAGCTTCGAATTAAAATGATTTACTTGGCATTTTTCATCTAATCTCTAACTTTTTCCCAAGTAAAGCAAATGTATAACCGAGATTTTAATTTTTAAGCATGCTTTGAACAGATTTAGTTTAATTAATTTTTATGGTACCGGTACTTACATCCGATTAATGTTGTGAAGAGTTCAGATTTTCATAATAGCCGCCTATATTTAAAATACACAATGGAAAATTGACATTGTCCATTAAACTGGAAACTGTATGCGTTGGGTGGGCACAGCTTTTGCTCGGTTAATAAGGAGATGTCACCAATGCGCGATGTCCTGTGTTGATCTATGACATTGTTATTTTTGGTGTTCTGTCATTTTCAGATTTCATAAAGTTTTACGTCAAACCAAAGTCCTTTACCAACAATATATCTAATCAACTTGACTGATATCTATAAACTTATCTTTATCTTAATTTCTGCTGCGGTCATGATTTTTGGCTTTATATAGAAGTTCCAAACGCTGTTCAAAGTTTCACTTCAGTTTAATTGTGCTACCCACAAAGGTTTAAAAATTTAAATAGTTTGTTTACGAAAAACGATGGCTCGTTACTTAATTAACATAACTGCCTTATTAGCAGGTAATAACATATGTATATATATATATTCTTTAAGTTGTCTTAAAAAATTGGATATTATTAATAGTTCATTCAAGTAAGCAAAATAATTATGGATTTTAGCACTGTGCTTTGCTTGTGGCGGGTTGTCCTTGGGGTTTCATAGAGGAGGATCTATCAATAGGGTAGGTTGGAATCTAAATAATTTTTTACAATTAGAATAACAAATTCCGAGAAAAATAATTTAGAATTTTTGTTTTCAAAGGCGGCTGCGACAAAAGGTCAGGAGGAAATCGGTCCAATAGACAACTATACTTGCACCAATAATGGAGCTTTTCCACATGAAGAGTGTGATTTATTTATTACCTGTTGGAACGGTGCTGCAACTCTCCACCGCTGCACGGACATCATGCTTTTTGACTTACGTTATAATGGTACAGAAATGTAGAAAAGGATTTCAAACTTATTATCAAACAACACATTCTTCGAAATCTACTTTTGACAACAGAACAGAAAATTTATTTGTAATTTTGTAGGCTGTGAAATAGCTGAATATGTGGACTGTGAAGAGAGACATCGACCCCCAACATATCCAGGAACTGTAACTCCACGAGCAACAACACCAACTCATTCACCTATTTCAAGCACGCCTCCACCAAACGGCACATTTGAATGTACTACAAATGGAGTATTCCCCCATGCGCAAAAATGTGAATACTACTGGAGCTGCTACGAAGGATCAGCCACTTTAATTCATTGCGAACCTTATGATTATCTTTTTGATTTACGTTACAATGGGTATGTGTTTTGGCCTGAATAGACTTTCGGAAATGAAATTTGTTAACATTACTATTATCCGATAGATTCAATAATAAGGGTCCCCTTTTTTCTGAGAATCGGCAAAAATTAAATTAAATCCTCATTTAAACGGTAAGAAGAGTTTCCAAGACCGCGGTGGGTTACCGAGGTTCTATGCAAAGTCTTCTTATCTTTTAAATGAGGAATGAATAGGAGCTGGCGAATGCGTGCACATA
>JAHZNB010006003.1:0-32957 GCA_027744295.1 Callyntrura guangdongensis
CTTCTGCATCGTTCTCACAAAATAACTCAAAAAATGGTTTCAAACTTTGTTGAAAAGTTTATAATTATTACTTTTGCCTTTAGAAAATCATTCTTTTAATTTTTAAACAACGCTGCCAAAAGTATATTTGATTCGATTCGTGTATTTTCTTCTATACAGTTATTGTTATTTTTTTTATTTATCCGCGTTTTCGTGCTATATTTCCTTTGCAAATCATTTATTCGGTCATTCCGGATTCCTGAACGTTATTTATATTCACACACTCTCGAACACAACATGGTCTTGGTGGAGCACGATATGACATCATCACCAACATTATTATCGCTTACACACCCCTTAAGTAGCGAAAGTTTGCACTTTTTATGTCACTTTTATAACGAGTAAAGGGCTCAGCGTACATAGTTAGAGTTGGTAAACAATATAGCGTACAAAGACAAATTATACATCTCTGAATGAATCAATACGAGGTCAGGCCATGCAGGCAAGTAAAAGTGTTGGTTAAATTAATTGATACAAGTCGCACAAGTCCGATTGCGATATCTATTAGATTTCGCAATTCGCAAAGTTAACTAGGGTTAAAACTGTTATTTATAATCTACCATTACCATTCAGACAACTCCCTGCTTCAAAGAACTAAGCACTAAAAGTTTTGTTTGGTGACAGATTTACTAAAAAATTGAATGATTTTTTTCAAGTTTGCAGACAATCAAGTTTACAGACAGACACAGCGTTTGTATAACGAAGCATACGCTACCAAATAAATTTCATTTGAACAGAAACAGAATGAACGAAAAAAAAGAGTTTCAGGCGGAACCTATTTTTGCATGACTGCGCAGAAATCTCATGGTCTTCAGAAACATTATTATATGCAACCTCTTTCTGCAACACTCCATTGGCCAATTCCAAAATACCACAGAAGTCGTGTGTATAATATGTTGTATTGTATGCATGCTAGTGCAGTAACGGAATCATTGAATCATCTGGTTTCGTTTACTACTTCTAACGTTACATTACAAAACCAACATCATCATTCCGGTAATTAAAACTCCTTGATGTGAATGTAATGTTACGGATAATATGTACATTTTATATCAAGAGAAAGTACGATTTGTTATCATTAGTGCAACTTTAGTCTTTGTTAGAGAAGGTATGATGTTCGATGCTTGAGTGTCGGGGAATTCCGAGAATCCTCAGAGAATATGTGCTATACATTTTCCTGTGAAAGCTGTGGTTATCAGCATTATCTTAATGTCATGCTGATGGAAAGAGGCATGCAATGTTAGTGATGTTACTCAACTATAAAACGTCAATAGCATTCCACAACTTGAGCATTATGTACCTGAGATTTAATACAGCTTTGAAACACCCACAGCACAACAGAGAATATACCTGTGTGAACTACATAAAACGAATAAGATTCTAAATCGAGTTGTAGAAAGTTCTATTTTCGTGGATCTCTTGTAACTCAGAAGAGGTATATGCCTACTTGAAGTTGTCAGACTTGAGAAGTCAAAAGCTTAGAAAACTCACGTATGGCAAGTTGGAAACCCTAAAACGCACCGCAACATTTCTGGATTTGGTCTGCATTTGACAAAGTTGTCGCTTGCACACAAATGTGGATACGTTTTAGTCATAAATAATCTATATTTGCAATAGTTTATGCATATGACATTGTGAAAGTTGTATTACATCAAGTGGGCAAATGGATACGTTTTCACTTTCAAGAGTATCCGTCATTTCAACATGAATATATACATACATAAAGTATTACCTTCAATGCTTAAATGAAAGTCAAGTTAAGAACACTTCAGAAATTCATATATTTCACTCCATAAATAATTATTTTTCTTCCTATCAGTGTTTATAAAGTGCGTTCATTACGATTTGTCTTTTTCTATTGTGTTTGTATGTCTAATTTAATCTCTATTCACAAACAACAAACGGCACTTGCACAAACCTCTTTGTCTATCCATGCGGAAGTTTTACTGAAATTATGGCTACTGGGCGGGTACACCAACCAAAATGAAATTTCAAGCAAAAATCCATGATGAGACCGTCATTCAGAATTTCAGCAAGTTCAAAGACATTTAAAAAAAGAAGTTTCGATTTACTTTAGACAAAAATAAATGTATTACCCACTGAAAATGTATTTTTTGGGACGTTGCTTTGCTTCTATGTGTACTCTAACTGCTTGACTCATAATAATATTATGTAGGTATTTAAGCTTTGCTGTTATGTTTGTTACATAGTATCCATTAAACGAAAAGTCATAGTAGAGAGAAAGCATCATAGACAGAAAAAGGTTTTGACTTGAATTGAAAACATACGTGGATCGACAACTTGACTCATACCATGCCGAATACTGATATGCCAATGACAAGACGTCATGTGCGTCAACATGGGCGTAAAAACCATGACGTGACGTGATGAAAGACATTGTGCAAAAATATAGTGTTGTAAATACAATCTGCGTCGTACCTGTAACAGTCAACTACATAAATAGTCAATGTTCAATGAAAAAGTGATTTCTATATTAAAATTAAAATTCACTTTCATAATTAGCTTGAAATTAATGTTTGCAATATTTTAACCGTACAGAAATGGGGAAACCACAAAAATAGCGCTCTTCTTCGTTCTGCCATGTGTGGCATGCTGTTTCATTCAAAATGGGCGTTACATTCCATAAGTTCCATTTCGCTTTGCCTTGTTGCAAAGGATAATAAGATTCTTACTTCTCCCCAAATATTACTTACTATTTGTTTCACTACTATAAACTCATACCTAGCATATAGACGAATGATGCTTGGTTCGGTTGTTATTGCTTCTTTTGGCATCTTGCTTGTATTTGGTTACACGAGGCCTTTAAAATTTGCAGCGTTACAACTTTGCTGTGTAACAACTAATTTATTAACTTAAATGAGATCAGCAGACCTCTCTGTTGAATTTTTAACAAGTGCCATTGTATATAGGAGTACATTAGTAGCAGCAAGCTCTTCTTTCTTCGTGAAGATGACTCTGTAGTGCCAAATCGCATCTTAAAGCATCACGGCTGGTACCGTGTTCGATTGACTACTTCCGTCTATCACGATTATACATAATGTTAATATTCCGTAATTTCAAAACGTTGAAAATGTGACACGAGCCGCGCGCGGACCGACTTTTAAAGCCGTCAAGTGTTTTCAAAAAGATGGTAAGCACAAATCCGAATAATCACCATAAATTAGGCTACCAACAACAACACGTCAACAAAGTACACACAATCCACCGTCCATTCAATTACTTCCACAGTGCTAAAACACAAAATCACATCAGTCCGGAAAAGCAGTCATGTATCACGTTTTAAAAAACCTTTACAAATTGGATATCACGGCATTCGGACAATGATTTTAAAAAATCGTATCCTTCATTGCCGAGGTACTTTACACTTAAATTAAAAAAGCTAACGTTATAAACTACCTAAAAATAATGATTCCATTCCCAGGAATTAATACTTATGCTTTATGAATATATATTTAGCAAAACGAAAAGTGGAGTGGAACGCAGAGAAAGGATTAAAGAAAAAAACTTCATCTTATTTTTTTTACAAAACTAGAGTTGCTTAACATTTACCATATACTGACAACCATTCTGATGATATAACAAAATGACAGTGCACTGTTCTTCCGCGTGAAGTCACAATTGATATTTCCCTTAGTCATCATATATATAGAGAAAAATGAACTCATTTATGCGTTCATTTCTGTTTTCTGTTGCATTAGTATCTAATTACTAATTGTGTACTTGAACCGACCGGACAACACAATTTGATTGTGGAAGACCGAGAAAGAGAAAGGATGCCTTTGTGTTTATATTGTCACTATCACATAAAGGTAAAAGTTTTGTACAACCAAACCTATCATGGTGTCGTCCGCAAAGTTCACGTCACGTATAGGTCAATTTTTTCATGGTAATACTTACAAAAGTTTCAACCTGATTTCGAGGCTGCACACTGTGCTGTGTTAACTACTGAAAAAGTATTTAGGAGTTAATGAGATTGTCTTCCCGACTGTCTGCGTGTGTCTGTGTGTCTATTAGCACGATAACTTTTGAATGCAAGCGAATTTTAAAATTCTGTTTTCGCCAATCGACATATATGCTTAATAGCTCTTATGAGTTCGAAGATGGGGTCAACCCGCTGGAGACAAAAAAATTCAAATGAGAACTACGGCTGAAACTTGGTATACTGATACATAAAGGATAGTTAGACCGTTTTGGAAAGTTGATCCAAAATGGTTGACCCCTTTTTAATGGTTGATCAAGGAGGCGTCAATGTTCAGTGGGGGTTGAATTTTTCAGTAGTTGCTCACTAGCGTTACATGCTTCTCGTTATTGTAAGAACCGTTGTAAAAAGGGAGAAAGTATGCCACTCTCCAGATAGATGTCGCTACGCTCATAAATTAATGTATTTTGCTCGCAACTTTCTTCTATGATACATTTCAGCTACCATAAAATTATATGATTAGTATCAATCGGGATTATTACTATTATTTTCAACGTTTTGAGGCAATTTAACGGTTTTTGAACCACCTATTGTGAAATCATCAACCTAGACGTTACAATTAATTTTGCTGTGGAAATGGCAATAACAGTTTGACTTAAGACAGGAATATCCTGCATAATCTGCACAGTTGCATTTCACTTTGTACTGTTAAATTCCTTGAAACAACAAAACTTGAAATGGTTATATAGCACGAAGGTTTTAATGGTATTTGACCGGTTAAAAATAAACAAAAATTAGAATACGATTTTCCGTAAAATCAGAACTAAGGAACTAATAATTTATTTATTCAATTATTGAAAAATACCGTTATAACCTCTTTGGTTATAATTGAAGCATCCAAGCTTCTTTGGAGAAACTGAATACCGAACACAGAGTGATATTATAGATTTGAAATCAATCTTACTAAATTGGCTTGCTGAGATACAAATACAACTACAAATTTAATGTTTTTTCAAGGGCCATAAAACGATAAATGGAAAATAAACATTATGGGGTTGACTAAAGAGTAGTAAGTTAGCTTTAAGTGTATTTGTCGTTAATTATGATTTTTCGAACAATAATTAATAAAAGATTGTGGTTTGACATGTTGCAGTCGGATTGTAATGCCGCTAACCGTGGATGAAGTTAGTCGAATATAAGCATTATGTTTTACTGTAAAATATTGTTTTTGGTCATTTTTGTCACGTTTTATTATTTAAAAAATTACATAACTTATTAAAGTATAGAATTGGTCAGCTCTGGACGGTGGCATCTTTTAGCAAAGAACAGACGGGTGCTGGAGACGGTGTTGAAATTCTCGTCAATGAGCCCTTCACTGACACTCCTCTCTTGGGACGTAAATACCACGCGGGCCAATACACAAAAAAGAAATTTCATGGACAAAAGTAAACTATTAGCTAGTAGCTAATATAAACTAATCGTAAGTAAGAGATACTTGATTTACAGAGACATCTAATTCACTCATTTTAGAAAAGTAGGAGGACTCATTCGACGTTTGCTACCAGAATCAGCGCTGAACGCCAATGAAGAATCGTGGAATGCTTATCCTTACACAAGGACCGTCATAACGGTAGAATATTGATAACAAATAATATCGCAAGGACGAATACCCACTCCTTTTCATAATCCCACAAGGTTACTAAAATGGCAAAACCGTTTTTTACGTAGAATGAATTTCTTGGTGAAAGTTTTCTCTTAAAAATTGAATCATTGCATCTACCCGGGAATGCGAATTTGGAAAATGTGCATCGGCTTTCTGCAAAAAAGTTAAAAGACGTGGAAGTTATTTTTATTGATATCGCAGCGGAGCTTGAGAATCCTCGAGACTACAGTAAAAGACGGGATCCCACATTGTTTAAATCTGTTAAAACAGGTCGTGGCGGCTTAAAAAATGACTGGATGGATACGGTACGGCACGAGTTTATGAAAACAACAAATATTTAAAACATTTAAAATCAAATCTTAACTGTTATTTTACTCTTTTATTTTTTAGACTCAGCCTGTAATGACATGTTATAAACTTGTCACAGCAAAGTTCAAATGGTAAACTTTGACAATATGTCTTTTAAAAAATTCAATGCTTCCTTAAATTATATGCTCTGTATTTATAATTTACTATTAGTATGAATTTCTTTTACACAGGTTTGGTTTGCAGGGTCTTGTTGAGCGTAAAATTCATAGTATGCAACTTCGGTTATTAACGTTATTCCACCGAGAAGTGTTTTGTTACATCGATAAATGGTATGGACTTACACTCAAAGATGTGCGAGAATTTGAAAGGAAAACGAAGGAAGAGTTGACTAAGGTGATGGAATTTCACTGACTTATCGTGTGGAAATGCACAAATCATTAGTCATACTAGAGGGAATATCAGTTCTATAACGTCTCTGTAGATATTTTTATAATAATTTATACCGACTCTTAAAATATTTAGATAGTAGAGCAAATAGCAAATGATTTTTAGACTCACGGCGCATCGTTCTTAGAATCGCCGTTCAAAGAACAATTTGTTTTATAAGATCAATTTCCGTTATAATATACTTTTCCTAACGAGTCAAAAACAATAATCATTATTGTGTCCGTGAAAGAAACTTGAAACAGAACCTATTCCTTTTTTATCGTATAAACCTTTTACTTAGCAAATTTATTCTCGGCATTTCGTTGTCGCACCTATAACATTATTTTTACTTTGAAGGCCACAATGAATTGCTAGGATTGAAAAATAGTTAAAATTTACATTAATAAAACTGCCACAATAATCGCTTTTACATAATTTGTGCCATATTGTATATGTCATTTTCCGATTTTTAATTAAAAATACTGTTTATTCTTCAGGTACGGAAATCAGCCGCTGCCCACGGTATGTCCACTGAATAAATGCCAGAATCTAATTTATCTGCTTACATCAAAGAAAATACACACCACTATATAGCCTTCTACCAAGTCTGCTTATTTCTGTTAATGTGAAAGTAATTATTATTATATTATTAAATAAGTTACCACTTCTTCTGTATTCCTAAATATTGACTTCTGCTACATTCTATGAATTTACATTCTCGATAGCTTACTACATTAATGTAGTATCATCAATGCATCAGTTTGTATGAAATAGGAAGTTTTTTGCCAGTGTCGATGAACAATTAAATTCCCTTTTCGAATATCAAAGACCCAACATCAAACGATTCCGATAAAACAAGATACGTCATGATTACTTATCATGATCAATTGGAGAATCAATATTGGTTTTGGTATGTTTGTTCGAACGTACGTCTCAGAATTTTCCTATTACTTACAGTTTGTAGTGGTGATGGGAAAAGCAATGACCTGGAGTGAAAGTCATTGCTTCACTATATAAAATATAACACTAGTAGGTTGTACTTTTACTTAAGGAAAAACAGCCCGTATTTTATTTGGAGTTGTAAGCAACTCCGTTTTTTATTTCTGAAATAAACACCAACCATGCTTCCTTGTAGACGATTGGTCCCCATTTGTGGCGACTTTCTCCCTCATGCAAATGACGGTCTGCGTGTACGAATAAACGATTAGTTCTTTATAAACAGCAGAGTTTTATACTATGAGTCCAAGGCAATATATAAATTGAGATAACGTCGTCAGACATTCGTGGCGGTACTATTTCTGTTTACTTTTTAAAAAGTTATAAGCAAAAACTACAAGTAGCGTGGATTGTGGGTATCCGAGTTGAACTGAGCGTATAATTTATCCATATTCAGAAAATTCCCTTTTGGTGTTAACATGCATGTCTAGTAACAAGGGAGTCGTGTGATAGTTTTTTACCTACCGACATCGACACGTATAGTACTTCCAATACAGTCCAAGGTGTACACCAGGGTTAGCTGTCTTTCGTTCTTATTTTTTTCTGTAGAGCGACCCTGCACAATGCTTTTGTCACAGTTTATCAGTATAGTTATATTGATGGCAATCCGGTCCCGGCGAGTGTTTAACTTTTGAAGAAACGTATGGTGCACAACTCAAATCTGCTTGCAATGTGACATGCACGGGCTGCGGGTATTCAAACCAAGCGGTAGTTTATCGAGTGTGCGAGTTTATCGAAACAGTAAATTAGCTCGGTTTTTGGACCCACTAATAATAATAGCATGTAAGTATTGTGACGTTTCCTAGAAAAGGGGAGAAAAGTCGAGGAGCCAGCCATGGAAAAGAGTTTTGCTTAAGTGCAACCAGTGTATAACATATTTTGTATACACCAGAAATTATAAGCACACTATCCTTTTTAGATATGCAGTAATTTCTGTTCGTTGATTTCGATTGTTCTATACGTAGTATTTTATTAATCCAGTGTTCGTGTTTGCAGGTACATTATATCTACGTGTCTACGTGTAGGTGGGCATGCATAGCTCTGTCAATAACCAGTGCTGCTTTATCGTAAATGACACAGCCAGCGTTCCAAGTTTTGTAAAAACTCATATATACAAATAATTACCTTAAAATCTACTTATCGATCGCCAAAGTTTTAAGTTTTAATTTTAGCTTTGCCTAGTTTAAATATAATCCTGAATGAATCAAAAATCAAATTAAGAGTAAAATTTCGTACATGTATATCTCCTCTTTCCAAATAATTAGATCTTCCAAAAA
Source organism: Callyntrura guangdongensis (assembly GCA_027744295.1). Lineage (NCBI taxonomy): Eukaryota > Metazoa > Arthropoda > Collembola > Entomobryomorpha > Paronellidae > Callyntrura > Callyntrura guangdongensis. The sequence continues at coordinate 8,651 of JAHZNB010006003.1, forward strand.
ATGTTTAAAAAATTCCAATGCTAAAATGAAAAACGTAAAAGCAAGGAGAGTAGATGCGGTTGATTTGAAAATTCATAAAATTTTCCAGAAATTATTGTAAAAACTTAATAAATAATTGAGCCCACTTTACTAATATTTTAGTGTCCTGAACGTTAACAAAAGTTGATAAAAAGTCCACTAAAATAGTTAATAACAGAGATCTACTGTGTAAGTAAGAATAAAATACGAAGGATATAAAAATCTCAATCAGGGAGTAGCCGGTGTCCCTCAAATCTTTCCCAGCAAGTTGACATACATAAGTACCATAATGCTTAAAACGTTTCCTTTATTGGAAATTACGTCTACACAAAGTAAACGGTATACCACCTATAAACCTTCTCAAGTACGTGAGCAAGTACTATTGGTCTACTATTACTTTGTCATCTCTGTACTATCGTAATCAAATGTGTCAAAAAGGTCTGTCCGTGCGTACCTTTTTTCTTCCCCTAGATAGAACCTACGCGTCGTAAGTAATGTGTAATTTACTTAACGGTTACGTCGTTGACGTCAAACAAACAGCTTCAGAGTTTCGGATAAAGAGACACGAACAATATACAACAAAGCTTAAATACGAATGCACTGTTTTACGTACATGAGTACTTTTTTCACTTTCACATGCAGTAATGAGGACGAATCTCATTTTAGGGGAAAAGGGGAAATTCACCCACTCAGAATCGAACGAAACCAAGAGTTGCAATATGACTATAAAATAAGCTTCTTTCTGCCTGGTAGAGGACTTTGTCTGAGGAAATAGCGCCACATGGAGTTATCATCTGAGAAAGTTAGACGTAAGTAAAAAGAAAAGTCAACATTACCAACTTATAAAAAGCATGAACAAGGCGCAGGAAGCGCTACTAGTAAAATCCTCTGAGCACTTTGCACCAGAAATAAACAAAGCAAAATGTGGGAGTTGAGATACACAGAACAGGAGAAAGTATTCGTTGTAACTATACGAGCGCATACCTAATCACTACTCCTATCGCATGTTACCGAGAAAGTATTTTCTTTTTGTCATCCTACTATATCAGCAAGCACAAGAGTCAAGAGCCTTTGTAAAATATAAGTCTTTGTAGCTCAAGATGAGCAAGGAGGTGCGATCCGTATTTCTTTTTGTGTATAGTAATAAATGGAAAACCTTGGTGTATAGAGGTACTTTATACCATTGGAGCGTTTTCCCGACGTGGTTGTTGGTATCATTTTCCCCCGTTGACTTTGTTGGTTATTTGTTTTGTAAAAGCCACAGTTAGAAGAGAAAAGCATACAACGCAGACACTACAACTGCTGACTGCCTTTCTGTTTTTAGGCACAAAATGACATGGCCGTACGACAGTTGTTGTAGAATTTTTAACAGAAGCCTGCCCTTTTTTTGCTGAGTACCATCTAACCCCAGAACGATTTGTACATGTTTACCGCATTTTCAAGGAGGGAAATTATATCCCTTTTGTGGGTAGTTGTATTTACATATTCCTTTGCATATACCTTTAAATTGCTTTGTACTTTATTCGCTCATTTATGGTCTATAATGCAGCAACATATTTCCGTGCATATTTTTGAAACACTAGAACTTTATTGAGGTTTTTACGGAGTTGTATCAAGTAAATAAGGTCTAAAGCAAGTGATATTATGGGAAACAACTTTAGATTGTTTGACACTTGGCAATTTACGGCAGTACAATATGAAACTTACTTTCACCACTACCGCAGCGTCCTGGATGTGCTTTACATTTAGCGTGTCTTTTTTAAGGAAATAATAAAGCGCGCTCATCTTGTATTATTAGGAAAAGTATAAAAAGTAATTTTATCCCTACCAAGAAAGGATCAACGAAAAGCAAGCTACTATTTATCTTTTAGTAACTTTATAAGTGTTCATTATTGGCACACAGTTGCCCGAACAAGAATATATGTATAAATACACAGGGGATGCAATTGGAATGCTTATTTTTTACCACTAAATGGTAGGATAGATGCAGAACAGAAGAGGCAACATAAAAGTTTACATTCTTTGAAATACACGATAACAAACATGTCTATTGATGCTCAAATTGTATACCAACAAGGGTGTTTTTCATAGAAAGCCATATTCTTTGTGGAAAAAAGGATATGATGAAACTGCTACATATTGGCAAAGTTTTCTTCTCTGTTTTTATCTTTGTTGTACAACGACTCTTATGAGGCAAACCAAATAATGATATTCATAGCAAAAAGGGAATCTGAAATATACAAGGGCAATGAAAGAACATACAACTCCAGGAACAGAGTTGTTCAAAAGGAGATATGCAAACACACGAAAAGAAAATAATGTGTCTTCTTGCTTTAAATAACTATCATTGTAGAATATTATACGGTTTCTGTTAAGAGACGAAGGCTTCCTTTTTTTCTCAACTCATTCTCTCTTCCTCTCGACCAAACCTCCTTTCTACAACAATGCTTCCCTCTCTCTCTATCACTTTTTAAGAATGACTTTCACCCTATTTTCATCTAGATGTGACTTCCTGAGTCAAAACGATAATAATAGAAATGCCACTGTCAGTGAGACTTCGAGTTAGCATGAAAGCGAGGAAGAGGTAGAGAAAAGAAAAAGAGGGAATCGAGGTGGCGGCCAAAGGCAACAGCATCATTGGCAAAGGCAGTGGCAGTAGTTGTGTATGGTAGCAACACCATCGTCGTAAGCATCATCTTTTCTTTGGAGTCATCATGCTTTGGAGATTTTATTAGAACATTAAGTCGTATGACTTGTGTGTACATGTATATTATTATAGGAGGGTGAAAGAGAAGAGCGAAAGCCAACGAAAGTGGACAAAGAAAAGGAAGAAGTAGAAGGATGATAATAATAGACAGATATTATAATGCACAAAAAGTCAATGTGAGGAACTGGGTAGGATCTCCACTAAAAGTGTAGTAGTTCAGCAAAACAAAGTTGTAGCAGAAGTTAGAACACATCCCTCTGAGCAGCTTGTGTGTAATATACCAAAAACTATTATCATTGTTATTACAACTATGGCAAGATATATATATATACATATATATTTTCCAGTCTTTGGTGGTAAAATACATAAAAGTAATGTGTACTTGTAACAGTAGCGGAGATAGAAGTATGAATGAAGTGGAGTTTCAGTTTAGAAAGTACTGTATAACCACAAAGAGGGAATTTACAACAGTAATATATGTATATCAGAATTTGTATACACTCTCGGTCGTAGTAGTTTAAGGGACTAGGATACTTACTGGCATGTATTTTCTGGAAGTCTAAAAAAGGGAAATAGGAGCTAGGCAAAAAGTAAGAAAGGAATAGAAGAGAAAGCAAGAGTGAAAGCCGCTCGTGTTCACATTTTACTGTCATGTATGTAACTTGTTTCTCGCAATAAATGTATGCTTTCATATGCCGTTCAACCGTTAGAAAAGTTACAGAGACGCCCTCTTGTATTCTTAAAATTGTCGAAATATTAAATAATAGCTTTTATAATATGTGTATTTTATTTCAGTGCGGATAAAAGATAAAAACTGCTGTGGCGTGGCGTAAACAAAGACCATACCTACATTACATACGTTGCATTAATATAATTATTCAATCTGACGCGTTATGTTTAAGGTATTATATTGCAAGTAAGTTATTTCAAGGGATTCAAATCTGAGGTTTACATTAGACGTCATAATGTTTTATATAAAGTTCTGAAATACATGTGGAGGAGTAGTTTCATTGTTAACGAGGTTGGTTTAAAAAAAGAATAATACAACCGAGGTAGCGGCAGAATCGGAACATTAAAGAAATTGACTACTGGAGGAAAAGTTGTTGTGTATGAATCACAAAAAGCTATTATAAAGTATACATATGAATGTTGTCAACTCAGTTGTACAATAAAATGCGTATGTTAATAATGCATAATAATATGTATTTAAATTTGTATTTCATATTAAACATTCTTAACTTTGGATGTGGATGTGTGCAAGATGGTTTGTATATTTGATGTGATTTTGTATATTAGTAGCAGTAACATTTTAACAAACCAGACCATAGATTCAATTAAAATTGTTAATGTACTATAGAATATTGTGCTCCATACAGCAAAACCAAATAGTCAGTTATTTTTAGATTTTAAGCATATTTATTATTGGAAGACGCAACTCTTTGCTCGAGTTACCTTCACCTGGTGGGAAGGCTAAGTGAGGGTTTTACCTATTTGTGAAGTGGTATTTCTGTGGCTCGTTTCATTTTTTACATTTTTATCACGTCAATTTTAGTGGATCAACCATTTATTTTTTATTTATCTGTATGAAGTTAGTCGTTTACCTTACCGTCTTCTCCGACCTCTATTATTTGCGAATTTTAAGAAAAGCAATGACTTGTAATGTGTCATGCAACGTAAACCGTCAGAAAATGCTGCAGCTCGGCAACTCTATCTGTAACAAGTATCACATCATTTTTTACGACTTACAACCAAGGACATTTCAAATTTCTGAGAACCTTATCTTCAATATCTTACAACGGTTTATTTGTATTCAACTATTGGAAAAAGTTTTATAAAAAGAAACGTCCAATGTAGATACGTATTATTATCATAATTATTAAGTAGCGAAAGCTTTCTTACGCTTTCACTACTTATTGCGATTACGAATGTCCGTCTGTCTGTGTGTCTGTCCGTGTCATGTCTCAGAAACGGGAAGAAATTTTGAAATTCTGTTTGCACCAATCGATAGCCCATGACCTCTGTATGTATGTAATATAGGGATAGACCCCGTGGTACATGTGTTAGTACCCCGTCATCCAATTGCGGAATCCACCAGTGGGATTATTGCAAGTTACACTTTCATCTGACGCCCATGACCTTTAGTTGTGCACCTAACTCTACTCTATAAGCAAACAAAGCTTATGTCTGTCCGGGCCATATCTCAGAGACGGGAAAGAATTATAGAATTCTGTTTGTACCAATCGATAGCCCATGACCTCTAGTTGTGCACCTAATATTTTTGAGGTCAAAGGTCATCCTTCGTATTTATGAGGTGATTTCCACCAAACTTTGTGTCCAGGTATCCTATGGCCTCCTCTATAAGCAAACAAAGGCTTGACCTCCTAGCTCAACAGCATAAGGGTAAAAAGGTCATATAAGTATATCTCTGGTACTTGCGGAACGATTTACACCAAACTTTGCATACAGGTAGTCTATGACCTACTCTATACGTAGACAAAAGTTTAACCCTCTAGGTCAAAGAGGTCGAAGGTCATATAGGTGTATCTCTAGTATTTATGGAGCGATTTGTACTATACTTTGTGTATAGGTAGCCTTCTGCCTGCTATAAAAGTGGACAAACGTTTGACCTCTTAGCTCAACGGGATCAGGTCAAAGATCATATAAGTGTATCTCTGGTATTTATGGAACGATTTGTACCAATTTTTTTATAGAGAACCAATGGCCTGCTCTGAAAATGTCATTATAATTCCAATGAATACATGCTTTCGCTACTTCCCTATGTCCTTGATTTCGTGGTTTATTATCGTTACAAAAGCTTGATCAATAGTATTTTTTCCTTTTGAAACATCAAATAATATAATTTCATCTTTTATCCTTACATTTCAAGTACATAATTCAGAGATAGTAATGTGATCTGGTGACTTTATTTACATACTGCGACTTGCGTACATATTTTACATGCCTAAATCATAAGGAGATACAATGTACTCATTGAAGGTCTTTGGTGACATATGTAGCATATAATACAAGTCTATGCAATCAGTAGGACAGTATTTCCTTCTACATTCGGGTCCAAGGCTGTGCTTAGCCACTCAGAACAAATAGAAAAGAAGAGAAGCACAGAAGAGATCTGTTCCACCATTTACCTGCTAGATGGTTGACTTTGTTCAAACTTTATAAACAGATCAGATTCGTTTTTCTTGTAGTGAAAAGTGTCGGATCTGATGTTCTAAACAACTTACTTGAAGTAGGATGCCGAACAGGGAGCTTAATATTTCCTTGCTGTAGCAATTTTTGTGCTTGTAGTAAACTGCAAACAAAGACACCAATCCAACATTGAAATAAGGATTGTGTGACTGACGTAGTGCCAGTAGCGTAGTGTGGAACACTACACTTTTCATTTTTTGGGGAAACGTGAGATTATTATTTCGACAAATTGTTAACGCAATTCTCCATAAAATACCGTATTAGTTCAGGACAAGTTGACAGACATTGTCGAGTTTTAAAGAGATGTGATATATAAATGTATCTTGAACTACATGTAATACTATGGAACATAATTTAAACACATCTGTAGTCCCAAATCCATGAAAAAGCCATATTATATCGTTGTCAAGATTAAAAAGAAATCCACATGCACTATAATATGCATGCATCATTATTATTACTATTACTGTAGAAAAAAGTCATAATTTCAATAACTAGTAGCTTTATATTGAGTGCGACGACCGAGGTGATAATTAATGCTGTTAAGCCCAATGCTTCTTAATTATATATGAGGATTGAATTTATCAAATCATTGTGATAATAATTAACAACAAAGGGCGTGTGTTATTGAAACATTAATGACACGTTTGTTTCTAATATTGACATGGATTTTATTCATTTGAATTTTGATTCCATATTAGACAAATGTAAAGTAGGCTCAGCAGATTTGCCATCTAACTATCCGACATACCGACTAGGTACGCCAATAACAATAAAGCCTAAAATGGTGATGAATCGTTGAATTAAATTAAACTTTGACCCCCTGTGTAAGACACAGTTTTACCACATATACCTCTTTGGTACTGTACTGAATTTGATTTATTAGTATCACACAGACAAACTGAACTCAAATTTCGTAAAAAAATGAAACGTGATACTAATATAATATTGGTATCATGGTTCATTTTTACGAATCTTGGTTGAGCCTAAATGCGATGAATCTACTTATCCTAATCTCTTATAATCTGATGTGAACATATGGCGGTGTCCGGGTGCTGTTCATTGTAAACGTAACACAGCTCTTCATTTTTTTAGTTACACTCACCCCCTTTGTCATTTTTTCTAACATAGTGTAAGTGGACAAGTTAACATTGTTGTCACGTTAGTTATGGGCCCCTCCCAAATCCTGCCTGCGTTACAATCTAAATGAACGTTCCCTTACTGTACATGAAGTATATTTGACCGTGTATGAGAATACAATCATGATGAAGCCACAAAATGGTTCATTTATCCACACGTAGGTGTATTACGTGTATGAGAATGTACGCTTATATGAGGATTAAACTTATCCGAAGCGTGACATTTATAAACCGTATATATTATTATGCTGTGTCGACCGTATATTTTCTTATGATGGGCAGACCGTATATTTTCTTATGTTGGGCCGACCGTACATTTTCTTATGATGGGCCGACCGTATTTTTTCATGTCTTGGGCCGACCGTATATTTTCTTAAGATGGGTCGACCGTACATTTTCTTATCATGGGCCGACCGTACATTTTCTTATCATGGGCCGATCGTATATTTTCCTTAGATGGGCCGGCCGTATATTTTCTTATCATGGGCCAACCGTATATATTCTTATGCTGGGCCCATCGTATATTTTCCGTATAGTACCCACTACGTCTGTCAGTCATTCTGGAAAATTTTCTAGTAATATTTTATGCAATGCGCTTTAAACCAATTACAAAATAATACTACTGAAAGTTAGAATATTGAGCTGAACTGAAAATGTTTCGTTACATGTGTCATTTTAACGGATTTTTACATATACCCTGGTACATATGGATCTCGTAGTTCGTAAAATTAATCCTCTTGTAACATGTAATCGACTCAAGTTAACAAATAATATCAAGTATTTTGATTAGCATAGAATTAACTGGCGCTCAAAAATGCATAAATCGCCCCTCAGATTAGCACGGATAGACCAATACAAAAAACACTTAAGTTCATAAATCGTCTCTCATGCATTTTTAAGGGGCGAAAAATAGAACAATATTTTTAAGCAACAAATTACCCTAGAATAGAATAGAATAGAACTTTATTTACGTGTTTACAGGATTCAGTCGTTACATTGTTTGATTTAATTTGATTGTCTGAGACCCTAATTTGGCTAGTATGGTAATTTAATTTATGAAATTCACCGAGTGCCGGATTCGTTCATGCAATTCATTTTACGAAGCCGAACAGTAAGCATCACGATGGCTGACGGAGACATTTACAGAATATAATATAATTACATATGATATACATACGACATATGACATATTTAATATAATTTACAAAAATTTTATCAAGTGGAAATATCATTGGAAGAAGTTTCTAAAGACTGTAGAGTAAAATCAACCTTCAAGTTAAAACAAAATTTAATTATTTTATATTACTGTGCCTATAGCAAAATATGTCTTTCAAAATTGAAGAAAAATACCATTGAAAATGGTGTCTAGAGTTTTTTAAAAACAACACAAATATCATTGTCAGCTTGGATTATAGAGTGGTCCCATACCAAATCATCCCGTAGATACCGATTCGACTGAAAAACTAACTCAAATAGTTGTTTTAGGCCCATTTTTCTTCAGTATTTTTGACCCAGTGGTTACGGTAACGACTTTTTCAATAGTTTATTAAGTATCAGGTTCGAATCTCAGAGATTGAAATTTTGCCTGTAATAATAGCTGATTTTATAAGGAATGGGACAATAACTGATCAACAAAAGGATTTCATAACAGATGGTTGTGAAATGTTCTGAGTGTACAGATGCACTTACCAACGGCTTTGTTGAAGTGTTTGTTCCGGTTTGGCATCAAACATACTATCTACATGGACACTTGATAGAAACGGTACCAGCCCAAATAACAGCCCTTCAGTATGGTTTTTTACCGGACCTAGATTCGTAATGAAAGCCGCTGATGCTTAGCTCAAAACAATACCAAAAATATTTTATTCAAAACATGATGATCTACAAATTTCCTACGTGGGATTTAGGTTCTCAACCGCAAAGTTGGAAAAACTTTCCGATGCTAATTGGATTTTTTTTTATGTTCAGCATAAAATTGACGTTCGTCGTATTGATTTAAAGATACAGACTATGTACCAGATTTTAGATAAATCGTCCCTCAAAAATGCATGAGAGACGATTTATGCACTTTGGCTAATGTTTTTTGTACTGGCCTATCCGCGCTAATCTGAAGGGTGATTTATGCATTTTTAAGGATCGGTTTAAATTTTCTCATTTTTATGTATAAATATTGTGAATTACAATTTTTAGCACAGATATTAAAAGTCCAATGTCAAAATGTTTCAACAATATCAATATTTATTATTGTTTTGTACATTGTTAATTGGTAAGGTTCTACATTACATAATAACAGTGTCTATTTTCATATAAATACAAATATACTCCATAATTGCTAGAATGATAGATTTATAATGAATATCTGTTTACTGACTACCTAAATAGAAGTTTAGGCTGAATTACAAAGTTTAACTGTTATATATTACGTTATATAATACGTACCTTGAGTTTAAAAGAAGCTATACAGCAGCGTCCACGCAAGAAAACAAAGAAAAAATGTACGTATCTTTTTTCCTCATTATCATTATTCAATTTTATTTCATAATAAGGATATGTTACAATTACAATCAACAACATTGTATAAGCATCGGTGTTTCCTTCAAAGCCACTAATAATAGAATAATTATGAAATATTGCATTAAAGAGGCTAGTTCGTTTTGTAGCTTTTGAACATATTTCCAGAATAGTAGAATTTTCATCAGTCAATAAATGAAGGTGTTTGCCAGTAAATGGTAAGCCAGTGAAATCGTTTACTTTCTTTTTTGGACAAAGTTGGAAAAGAGACAACATAATGCTTAGAAGCAAAGAGAATCTGCACAGACTTTTGTACATAATACATGTAGATACTAACCGATTATTATATATGCTACGTTTACTGTAAAGGAATGATTTTGAAAGCAAGTTAAAAGTAATTATATAGTTCATATGCATACTTACGTTGGTTAAAGTTTATAATGATCTATTATGAGTATACTTGCAAGTAAAAATTTCACGCGTATAAATTGCTAAAACTTCATATTACCATCTTCTAGGAAGAAGAAAGGACAAAGTATCTACAAACGTAGCAAGATTTAACGCTTATATAAATAAATTCACAATGTACATCCGATACCCCTATATATGGATGCCTTAATAGGCACCTACAATATTATAAATAAAGATATTTGGATTGCTGTGTGGAAGGTTGAAAGCTTTTGTACTTATTTCTTTCACAAAAAGAGTGAGAGAAAAGCAAGTTACTAGTGCTACCCCATCCACGTTCACCAACCGACTGCCAACACGCTGCGACCGCCAGGGTTATACAGTCTTTCCCCAAGTAGGTTCTGGAGAGATTCAAGATTGTATAAAATATATATTTTACTTAAACAACCGACACACAAAAGCTTACTACTATCACTATGTTTATATGTAATAACGTGTTTTGGGTTTTATATATGTATCCACTTACATCCTATTTGGCTTTATAATATAAGCTTTTGCTCGTAGTCGTTGAGAAAAAGTAGTAAAACTAGTAGTGGCAACAGCAGGAAAAGTGGCTCATAGAGAAAAAAGTTTTCTCTTCTACCAATTCCTTCATTCCATCTCTGTCTGTTGAAGAGAAAAAAGGTATTGTATTCATGCTGCTCCTAGCTCCTATACGACATATCGCATCCCATATCTACATTCAAATACACGTAGAGATGACGAAGAAAAGGCATTCTGGGGGAATATAAAAGTTTGCTTTACAGTACTCCCTTCCTTTCTCCGTACACAGTGTTTGTATAATGTTTTGAATGAATACAGAAAAACGTGTAGGTACGTACAACTACTTCTCAACATTTCAACAGAATTTCTTCACGGAAATAAAGGAAAATGTAATCAATACAAGGTTATGCTATTACTTTTATATAGACCGTCGTGTTGGTGGCAGCAGTGGATATTCTTTATACGTATTTTTCTTTAATCGACAACAACCACTATTGTGACCGTTTTTTTCTGCCTCATCTCAAGCAGATTTTTTCTCTCCTGTTCCCATTACGCTTCTCGTATTTGTTGTGATATGTTATTACTTACATTGTGCTTTCCCGCCTTTTGTTAATACCCAGTTGTTTTCACACGACCCGTATTACACATTAGGGTAGTATATGACAGAGTAGGTTCCTAGATTTTCTAAAATAAAACCGCTGAAGGGGTTGACGAATGTCATAAAAGATATCATCAATTCTTCACGTATAGTGTTTGAATGCTTTATTAGTTGATAGTATCAAATACATAGTTAACTCACTTTTAACAGAATACGTAGTTCTTCCTGCCATGACTTGCATACAATGTAGAATGATAATTTTTGGGAAACATTGCCATATTGATGAAATACCGCTATTTCCTTCCTAATCCAGTACTTGATTATAAATATAATATGATATAACTCGAAGCTATATTGAAGTTTTATCAAGAAGCATAGCATTCAATCGGGAAAATTATAGGTTGAAATTCTTTTAATGTATATTCTTTATCTCCGTCTCATGGTCAATAGTCAAGACCAGGGTGAGACATCGTTTACAACAAAAATTGCCAAAATATGCAGTTGAATATGCAGTTAAATTTTATGATTTCACCTTTTACATAATGTGTTAATTGATAGAAAACAAAAGTCGTTTGAATAGTGTGAACGATAAAAACAACTTGTAAAGCTGCAGTTGAGATTTTCGTGCCCATTCAAACCGCTTTGAAAAATCCTAAATTCGTAAATGTTCTTGTTAACAGCACCATAGATAAACATTTTTGCAAAAATATGACACAAAAATTTGTGAGGTGCTTACATTACAAAACATACTTTTCCTCTAATCACGACTACCTCTTTTATCCACCTCGCAAATGACGTTTTTAGATAAAACCTCGGCTTCATTTCTTAAAATTCACAAACTAACAGTAAAAACTGGCACCTTTCTTTTATTTGAACTAAGAAAAATTCCGTGCAATAACTTTAATTTAAAATAGATAATTAATGGAGAGAACTTAAAGATAAAATATGCAATATGATAAACATGGGAACTAAGCACCCCAGCTTCAAATTTTCATGGAACACAAAGACCTTGACACTCATTTTTGTTTTTATGTGTCGTTGTTTTAGACTCATGACCTGATTAGATTTGATCTTATAGATACTGAAAATGCAGGAAGCGTGTAAGTTTAACCGTTCCCGGTGTCAAAAGTCAAAAACACCGAAAACAAGCGAGGCGGGAAGCATTTCGCTGTTTCGAAGCTGTTTTAGTTTTCCCCATGTCAAATACATGTAAGCATCTGCTTTCACATTCATAGGCATTTAAAAAAACAGTTTGCGTCATTCTTGCGCTTTACCTTACCACTTTATCAAACAACGTTACCATTTTGTCGCCAGCGCCAGGGTCTTTGTGTTTCATGAAAAATTGAAGCTGGAGGGTTTGGTTCCCATGTTGCAAGGGGGAAGGCTACCATTTCCCCTGTTATTGTTATTTAAAATCGGGGGGTCCTCCGTTACAAACTTAGCATCGGAATAATCTGTAGTTTACAAATGTTTGTTTGCAAAATAAAAACATTTGACAACAGCGAATGCCGAGCATAGTGTACACAAAAACACTAAAAATGACAGTTGGTATCATTGTACTAGTATACATTTGTATAATATAAACTACCTTACAAAATTAATCCTTAACTTATGTAATCAAAGTAACTAAAGGTTAGATCCAACCCGAGACTAGCAGATACCTGTATTTTTAATTACAAACATTAAGTTATATGATACAAGTCGATTCCCGAAAACCCCATAATTATAATATGCAAATGTATTGGAGACTCAAAGTTGGAGTTGTGAACATTTTAAAACTCTCAACGGATCTTATAGGGACCAACCAATCCGGTCAAACTTGACATTCTTACATGGCATCCTAGCCTGTACAAAACTGTACACTAAACTTGAAGAAACTCAAAGACGTTGATCCCAGGTATCCCACTCCCATCCATAGGATTGACCCCATGCGCCTTTCTTCGCATTAACGGATTAAAAAATAAACAATTGAGCATTTTTGAAAATTGCCATCTAACCTTCGCAACATTGAAACGAAAATGCAAATAAATTATCTGCCTACTATCTCCACCTAAATTACGTTTTAACAACTAACTTGTTAACTCTTAGATATGTATAAAAATGTCAGTAAATAAAACATTCAATCCTGATTGACGAAAACATTAAATCAACAAAATCTTAATTTTCACCTTTCTTTAACACAGCAAATCTATATAGGCTTTTTCTGTCAAAATTTTAATGATTAAAATACACCAGTGTTTCATATGACACGTGAGTTTATTCTTACATGAAATATATTACATTACAGGTGGAAAGTTTCAAATTTCCACTTTAAGTTCACTAAGCATGAACTCTCTTTACTTTCTCTTTTTACATGCCATTTTGTGTGTATATCGAGCCCATGTTTCGTGTGTTGTACAAGTGCAATAAGAAGTAATAATTTATAACCACCCACTTTTACTCGAGGATTGTGATGTACAAACCAAAATACTGAATACGAAGCTACCATTAGTCATAACATTACGTTTAGTACCATATACCTAGCGTTTTCTCAAACAAGGCAATCATACTGTGACTTAGCTTATTTTCCCGGAAGAGGGTAAACTCTATATCCACCAACCAAATTTAGATAAATGTATCAGTTAAACCGAGAGAAAGCATCACATTTTGCCAATATGTACACACAACACATACCCACACATCCCTCCTTAGTCTGTCAGACCAAACCAAAAACCTTGTTTAATGTAGCACTGGGAAGTTACAAAATTCCAGAAGAATGAATCCAACAAAGTATCGACTCTGATACCCACGCGGGTTCATACCATATGAAAACTAAAACAACAGATTCGTTGTGTGGAGAAACTGAGACCATTTGAAATACTAATAGCAAAGAGGCAAACAAGATCCTACTTGCTAGAGCGAGGAGAGAGAGAGAGAGAGAGCGTGTGGGAGCTTGAGAGGGTGAAAGAGTCAGCAAGTACGTCCGTTGCAAGGAAAAAGAGAAAAGTTGTGTAATGTAAGGTTGTAATATACTTGCTGCAGAACTGCAGATACGGCAACAAAAACTGAAACAAACAATCCATACAACAAACTGACTTGATGCGAGGACGGATTACAAACGTTGAGCTCAACGCAGAGAGAAAATTGCGACTTGAAGAAAATACTTCGTTCAGTAGTTCTAGCCCGCTGTAATATGTCGTATCGTATGTGTACTTGTGCACTAACACTATGTTGTACGTATGTAAGTTGCCTAAGCATTCACAGTTTGTTGTGGTGGTGAGGGTGTTTGTATTGACGAGGTATCATCATTCTTTGATGATGCTCAAACTAAACCTCGGTCAAAGTGTATAAAACACATTTATAGAAGTACTCGTCGTAAGAATAATAAAGGTTTCATGTTCCTTATATGCCTTCCAGAGAGTTTCATATGGAAAAGGAATGTATGTCTAAAACATCTCAGGAGCATCTAGTAGAAAAGAGATAGCAAAGAGCGACAATACCTACACAACAACAGGAATCATCAACAAAGAGCAGCATCCTCAACAACAAGCAGAAAACAGTTCTCAGTTCTCCCTACAAGCGAGAGAGAGAGAGAGAGAGATGGTTTGCTGTTCGTTGTTTTGCTTCTTTTTCTGTCATTTCAGATACATCTCTCTCCTTTTTCTCTCTCTATCTTGTTGTCTAAAAGTATATAGCTATGCTGTCTGAAAGTATGCGTATTAGGTGTAACAATAATAAAGTATATTTGTATCATCTTCTCATCATCGTAACCCTGTACTTGCCTCTCTACAGATGTTGTTTTTGTATGTATATTTTATCACGAATTCGAGGCTCCAGAATGGGATGACTGGTTTATTTGTTTGCATGCAGGCATCATGACATGGAGAATTGTTTTGGGCTCGAAAACATAATAGACGAATAAGAAGAACGCAAAAGAGTATAAACTTTTTATAAGGAATCCTGCAGAGTCTGGTATGGTTTTCGAGCCAGCTAGTCGCACGTTGTATTTATTTACAATAATACTTTGGAAGCTACTGAATATCAAGCGGGCGGTAGCGGTGGTATATTGTGGTAGGTATATGCATATGTATATACCTAACCTATATGCACATCTAAACTCGCTGTGAATAGACTTGGGGAAAAATGAAGAAACTAAACATACGGACAAAAGATGAAAAACAGGCATAGAATTTCCTACCGAATTCAAAAGAACTTGTATGTATGTATTTATACGGTTACGTGCATCAAATGGTTTATATATGACATGATATATATTTTTTTAGCAAAATGGGATGTGGATACAACGATACAATTCAACTAGACAGATATGTTGACTTGTCCCTTAGGTAGCGCGATGCAGAACAATATTATCACGATTCTAATACTTTTACTTATATTTATATAGGCAACTTTCAATGATTGTGACAATGATATCAAAGAATGCGAAACGGTGAAAGGAGATGGGGTAAACTAAGTTTTGTTAAATAAAAGCGATGATGCTGCTGCTTCGCTGCTTAGTGGAAGTGAAACGTATACATGTTATTAGGTATGCGTACCGCCGACAGCTTCAGTAACTACCACTTTGGCCATTTGGCCACAACTCCAGTGAGCAGCAAAGAATGGAGGGAGACGGAGGGAGAAAAAGCGAGAGAAGTACCACAGGTTTTTTGTAAGTTCCTTAATATTTTCATGTTTGTTTGCTGCCCAACTATTCATTATAAGAATGGTTAACTAGCTCAATTTACTTTTTCTTTTTGTTCCTTGCTGCCTGTTCAACTTTTTTTTGCATAAAAAATACCTGTCTGGACTAGGTTGGTCGGTTTCAGAATCGTTCATTGCCGATATTAAACAAAGCTTCCTTTTAGGTTAATGCATATATTGCATTGAATGTCAGAAATACAGGGAAATATGCAACCAGGAAAAGATTTTTGGTTGCGTTACATCGTTTTATTAGATGTTTTAAACGTGAGACGTGTGTGCTTGTGAAATGGTGGCACACATATAAATAAATGATTGATGTCAGCTAAGAAGAATGAAAGTAAATACAGATACAAAGTAGGCTACTGCTTACTTTTTAAAAATAGTATGCGCATCATGCAATATGGTAAACGTTTTGTCAAAATTTCCTGGTAAATATCACTTTTGTGCGTAACGATACCGTATACCTATTTATTATTGATATTGGGTGTACAGAAATGAATGCTAAAACTCTGCATTTTGATACTATGCGACTGAAAAAAATGCTTCCGAATCCGTAGCTTTTGCCTTTCACCCATCGCCATTACCACTTCACTGTTGACACTCTGTACGAGTGATATAGTAATATACAGTAAAGGACTAGTGGTTCGTGTACTTTGCATAATATTGAATACTGCTACAGGAAAGTACAAACGGTTGTTACGTATGTCCCGGAATGAAAGTTGTCTACCGATGTCTACAAAGTATATTTATTTCCTACGCTGACGCGTATCCGCACATATTTATCGGTGTATATAAACAGAAAATGTTATGTGGTTACTAACGCCTGCGAAGGGAGCAGCCAGAGAGCCACACAACAGCAAAAGTTAGGGTGACAGAAAAAGAAAGATTCGAAAGGCGAATGGCTTTTATGCCTAAAAACTTTTCCCCGTACTTGTACGCATTGTACAAAATTACACGAATGCAAAAGTTCGTATGAGTAAATATAAATGCACATTTTGTCCCGTATATACGTAAATACTTGCTGACATCCCTTTATGATGCCTCACTAGTGCTCTAAAACTCTCTTATATAAAATGGATCATTTTGAGATGTGGGGTTTACCGTTTTTAAGCTTCCTTTTTCTTCTTTTCTGCAACTATATAAACATTTGCCAGAGCTGGGTATATAATAATAATGACTGAGAGTAGGATTTTCAAACAAATGCATATAGAACAGCTTTTTTCGTTTGTGTGTGGTGGTCTGTACCTATATGAGATTTTTTTNCCGTTTTTAAGCTTCCTTTTTCTTCTTTTCTGCAACTATATAAACATTTGCCAGAGCTGGGTATATAATAATAATGACTGAGAGTAGGATTTTCAAACAAATGCATATAGAACAGCTTTTTTCGTTTGTGTGTGGTGGTCTGTACCTATATGAGATTTTTTTATACATAAATGCACGTGGGTGACGTTAAATGTATAATGTAGAGTGTTAAAAGACGCATGCATATAGCACAGATAATAAGTAAAAAAGGAAATAAGGACACGGAAAAGGGTATATCATTGTTATTCTGGATACTAGCAAAGCGAGGAAGCAACCAGCTTTTTATATAATAGTTAAATTTTAGCCAAGTGACGGTGTTTAGCTTTGGTTCCCCCCAAAAAGTAAAGTACTACGTAGTTGTGCGGAGAGAGGGAGAGAGAGAGAGAGTGAGTGAGAGAGACAGAGGTTAGATAGAAGTCTAGTAGAGCATATCATCATGATCGTCATCATCATCATCATCATCCTAAAACGTGAAGTAAAATGTGTTCACACACATATCCAAAGATATGTGTAGGTACAAGTGAAGGTAATATACATTGTTCATCTTCCTATATACGAAGCAACTTTTACATGGATTTATTTAATACAAAGAGCAACAGAAGCAGTCACTTTTTTCTCTTCCTCAGATTCCATCCTCTCGTTTGTATACAATAATAAAAACATGTAGTTATTTAATATAGGCTGGGCACAAATATATGCATTTATAAGCATTTGATGGTGTAGCGTAGCGTATAACATGTACTTATGTACTTTTAGATATTAACATGTATCAACCTTTTTAGGGATATTGGATGGAAAAATCGTAGTCGTCGACCGTGGTGGTGTTGTGTGTGTGCGGTGGCGGTGTAGTTTGCTTCAAAGTTTATAGAAGAGCTTTCTATATGAAAACGTGAAGCAATGAAACGGTTCTCTCTCTCTCTCTCCCTTTGTATCTTTCTCCTCTATTATATCGTTTATACATGTAGATAAATCCTCTTACTGTGTTTCCAAATATGTCTTTTTACCCCGTATAACTCCATACATGCTTTTCGGTTTTCACACTCACCTATTACTACTACCTAGTCACATGAGTGTTAGACGTACTTTATAAGGAGGTACGTTTCTTGTCGCTCGAATGTAGATTTACTATGTTCATAGATAACAGGGAGAAAATTCCTTTCTAGAAGTGTATATATGCTTGCACTCACTCTGATATGAACTTATTAGAAGTAAGTTAAACGTCGTATATAAGAGTTGATATAAGTACATATATATATGTGTTAAATATTGTATTGTCG
Organism: Callyntrura guangdongensis; assembly: GCA_027744295.1. Taxonomy (NCBI): domain Eukaryota; kingdom Metazoa; phylum Arthropoda; class Collembola; order Entomobryomorpha; family Paronellidae; genus Callyntrura; species Callyntrura guangdongensis. The sequence continues at coordinate 27,041 of JAHZNB010006003.1, forward strand.
TTGTATGTATATCATATGCACATACATAATATATGCATATTGTATAGAGTGGTGTTGTTAGTATGATGGTGGTAAGTTCGCAGGACTACGTGTAAGCAAGCACGAATAGAGATAAATGTTAACAAGAGTATAAAACCAAGGGGCAGAGGGACGCATAGAAGACGACTCGTACAGAGAGCAACACGAAAGCATATAGTTCTTAACAAAACTAAAAGAAACCAGGGCTCATTGCCCACTACCACCTCTTTTGCTGCTTCTCTCCTACTGCAGGATTTTTCCTATAAAAATGGAAAACTAAACGATATAACACCATGTTTATACATTTGTATAAGGAGTTTTTCTCGATGTGTTTTATCATGATGAGGACGATGATGATGATGATATGATATAGAAGAACGTCAGTCTTTTCCCCTCATACATAACCTTGTGTTGTGTGAGTGTCTGTGTACATTCATAAAAGCTGACATATGTACATACACATATCCTTCGGGTATTCAACACCACCGCCACCACTGCTACTACTACTACTACTACTACTACTACTACTACGATTTGAAGAGGTAAAGAGAGAGAGAGAGAAAAAAAAGTAAAGTAGTAGTTCTGCTTCTGTTGTTGAATATCTCTAAAGCCATCACATCACCAAAGCCAGAGCAATGTTCACATGAACACCAATACATTCGTACTGACAACAAGCAAAAGCAAAGTTTAGCCAGCAACCCAGGAAAGCGAACTCTCTCCCTCACTCACACGCAGTCAACCAAACCTCCAGCGACCGAGGACGGAGACAGACGCAAGGCATGAGCTGCTCTGCTGCTGCTTTTTCTACTCAAAAAACTCGAAGAAAATGCTTTGTATTATGCATGCTATCTGTGTCTACACATACCTCAATATAGTGCGCGGAGTTGGCGGCGGTGTGGTGGCAGCAGTAATGATATGGGAAAAGTCCTCTTTCCTTCTTTATACTTCACGAAACTATCACTATGCTCATGTTTGCTCGTTTTTGTTGTAATATTGTTATAAGTAAAACACTTTTTGAATTCTCTCTCTCTCTCTCTCTTTCTCATTTCTTTACTTATTATATGTATAATAATAATACCACTATCAACTTCTCTTTTCCGTCTTCGTGAACAACTACTAGGAGAACTAATAGTAGCAAAAGGAAGAGAAAAAACGAGAGAGAGAGAGAGAAGCTCTATGGGTCATACTTAACTTTTCAGTGCTCACTCAATGCATTCGCCTTGACTGCCTCTTTTTCTTTCCTTTTCTCTATAAACTCAGAATAACACACGTATTCTATAATACGCTCGCACGCTGAATACTTGTTCTCTTAGCTCTTGATGCGATGCCTGTTAGGATATTTGACCGACTAGGCTATTATTCTACCTACAACTTCTGGTTCACGCTCTCCTCCTATCTATTTTATTAAACGAATATATATGCGTCACACACACAGAAAGAAAGAGAGAGAGAGAGAGAAGGTATACATTTTAGATACTTACAACCAAGAGTGTCTTTGAACATTCTTATTTTTTCTTTCTCATATGTATAAATATATTATCATCAGTACATGCTACATCTATACGGGAGTATATAGGTACGTTTGAACATTTATACCACTGACAACCATGGTTTTATTATGTATGAATAAAAGACAGTTGAAAAAGATATATCGTCTCTCTCTCTCTCTCTCTTCCTATGTCTACATTTTACGTATTTGTATAAACACATATTGCTCCTAATACTACTACTCAGCCGACAACGACCAAGCTTCTACTTTTTGGTTTGTCTCTCCTGTTGTTGTTACTATTACAAAAGGGAGGGAGGGAGACAGTCAGAGAGAGAGAGAGAGAGAGAAATAAGTGGTAAAAGTAGGCATGAAATACATTCTTACAGCAAATATATCGAAACAGCACGCAACAGAGAGGAAAAAAGATGTACATTTTGCCACTAGACCAGCAACGTCTTCTATTACCACACAACGCATACCACACTGTAACACTACCATTACTAAAATACAATTGCCATTTGCGATATAGTATTACTTACTTACTACCACCGCACGTTTTCTTGTTGGCTGGTATCAAAAAAAGGCAATAAGGATATAAAAGGGATAAAGTACATTTCATTTTACTCCTGTTGTATATCGATACGCGATGTTCACCCTGGTTAAACATACATGTGTACTCACTCTACGAAAAAGGTATAAACATGAGTTGTTGAGTATATCACAACAAAGCATTTTTGTTTTGGGGGAATCTGATAGGTATATAAGGAGGACACTTAGGCCATATCTATAATCTTTTTATATCATTTTATGTTCATACACACACTCACACGACGACGACGACGACACCGCACCGAAACGAGCATGCATACCTTTTTGTTCCCCGTATAAAACATTTTTATACTTATAAAAATATTCGTGTGTCTCCCGACGATCCTACAGCAGCAGTAGCAGCAGAATACTTCTTGCTTTTCAGTCACTCTGATACTTTGCTTGCTTTACTTACTTATGTACTTAAGAGGGAGATGAATGTGGATAGATACATTTATTATTATAATAGTATTGTGTGTGGTATTGGTGGCAATGATGATATGGTAGTCGATGTAAATGCATAGTTCGTGTACAATATTTATAACCTATAAACGTATGTACCTTCTCAGCGCGCACAGCAATCCCATCCCAATATGGTTAAAAGCAGGATACGGATACTACAACAACAACCATTACTACATTTTATACGGAGAGCAAGTTTGATGATGTTGCTGGATGGATGCAAAGGAGTTTGCCTACTCTGTTATGCTATATGCATGACATTACTTCGCCACTTCGCTTTGGTTTTTCGGGAAAAAGGTTTAGCTTGGTTTACGATAACGGAGTGGATGTTAACTTTATATACCTATAGTGCAACTACCTATACAACAGCTTTATAGTGCACACAACTCTGTTTTGTGCAGTGTGTGTTTGTGTGTGTACATAGTTACTTAAAGAGGAGAGAAGGTGAAGTCGATGTCGGCTTAACTTGACTGGCTATAAGTATAATGTGAACATAACAGCGTAATAAGTATATGTGTAGCCTTTTTTTCTTTTCCCTTTTTTGCTTTACTTCACTCTTTTGCTTGATAGCTTCCCTCTCCACACTTTATACTCATCTTTTGCCTTGCTGCTTGGCTACTACGACGATTACTACTGCTGCTGCTGATGCTTGCTGCTAGCTTGTGAGTGTGTGTGTGACTTACTCTGCTTGCTTTGGCTTTGCAGTTTGCACCCGTTTTGGTGTAACTTGATGAAATTTAACTGCCTCCATCTCGCCTTCTTTCAGCTCAGTCGAGCATTTGTTGCTGTCGAGAGAGGTTTTTGCTGGTTTGCTCTGTGAGAGCCAAGCGTCGTGCTTTTTCAATCTTGCTTCTACCAATACACAGGAATAAATGTCAAGGGAAGAAAACAAAGCGTCATCATCATCACTGCTGTTTATTATGATACCGCAAAACACATTGATACAATGACTGATAACATGTTAACTGTACATGGGGTGATGTAAATACTTTCAAAATAATTATTAATGTACAGAGATAATGTGTCCATTTGTTAGTGTTGTATATAGTGGGAATGTGTTAATATAAACAAAGTAATTGTCCAAAGTGAATGTTGGTGAGTTGTTGTACTGGATTTATATGTTGACAAAGCGTGTCGGCAGCAAACGAACTTTGTATTTTTTGCCTTTTTTCTTGCATCAGCGCCTGTTCAACAGTATTAACTAATTATCGCTGAATGCAAAGTTGTACTTGTCGGCTAATTGTGGTTATTGTGTGTGCGTATTTTGGAAATCATAGTAAAATCAACCTTACACAACATTATTTTACAAGTACCTTTTCAGAGTACGTATATTTCGTCATATCATCATCATTTACTTTCTTTGTCGTCGATACAAAATATTTATCTACATCAGCTGTGGACTGAGATCGTTGAGATCTGTGAAAGAAGAAAAAATCACTTATCTCAGTTTACACAGATAGCCAGTTGCCAGTTCCACGCTAGCTAAACAAACAATGTTACTACGTACGACCTACAAAATGGCTTGTTGCATCTCTTACTTTCTTTTACATAAAGCATAAAAAATAAACGCAGTGCACACATGCAACTTTTGCCACCCACAAAAACTGTCACATGTGAATCATTTGAAAAAACATTGTGAGGAACATACAAGGTGTAATCGCTTTAATAAGTTGAAATGTTCATAAGGACTTGTTTCAGCTAAAACGGATTTATTGACACTCAGTTAAATCTCTATCAACATCCTGTTTGTGAAAGTTGAACTGTGAAAGTCAGCTTGCGTTGAAATTTTCATAGGGATAGATGCAAACGCAACAGATATTTTTGGTGTACAATGGTACCTACCGGCGTGACAAGTGAATACGTTAATTACTGATAAAATACTTGGTGAAATGCTCAGTGCATAAAAAATAAAAGTGTGTTCTTACAGAGAAACACGGACATAACAAGTACTCTTAACTGAAGAATTTTTCTTACCTAGTACCGGTAAAGTGCCAACACCGCGTTTAATGCACACTGCAAACATGTGTATGTGTTTGTCGGATTCATCCATGCATGACTCCATGAATCAACAACGAAATGTGTCTTATTAGCCACTAATGTGTTTTGAATGAAGTTGTAGTGGACCAAGAGATAATATTGACATTTTCTTTATAACAGGATTGTAGGATTTATTCACACCTGCTGGACACAGCTGAGAAGCGAGGAAAAGGAGATAACGTTTAAACACAGACTACAAACCTCTCTGTGTTGTTCATAGATAGTCCTCATAAACTTGCGAACAACATTACATACTTCACAACACGTCGTATGTGTCTATGATTTATGACAAGGTTTACCCAAGGACTTTTCCTTTTCTTTTCTTGTTGACAAGCTAAAAGCCGCTCTTGTCGGTTTTGAGCATACAATTATCTACTTGTGTACATGTGCGTATAGATACTAGCATGTGTGTGAATATATATACTCGTAAAAATTACCCTTGTTTGAATGTACTTACAACTGACAAAAAGGTCACAACTGACAAATGGAAATGTACACACTTTCTCTAAACAAACATTCAATTGACTTATAAATTAACACCGGTGAACATTTTGTGCTGAACAGAATTCCCTCTGAAGTTAAGTTTTCAATCAAATCTTTGTTTGCGAAAAAGATATTAACCGAATAATAAATTTAGTAATATTTTTCGTGAGATCTACACATTGGGGCAAACTCAACAACAATATATTTTGAAGGAGATAACGGTGTTGTTGGTGTATTTACGTCCTCCTACGAAATCCAACTACATACACGTGTTTAAATGAGGAGTGAAACTGACACCTAAACACTGGTGTACATTATAAAGCGCTTTCACACAAGCGTCGTTTCCACGAGTAGTAGTATACAAACGTATGTATGCCCGCATTTTGCATTACTTGCTGCGTTTTTATTAGTACGACACGTGCTCATGTCGATTCACCAGTAGTAGGAACCGTATAGACGATAGTGAAAACTTTTGTTGGTATAGCACAGACGGTCGCATAAAAGTGGATGTTCAAAGTTTGTAGCAGAATGACTTTGGTGGAAGTGGAACTCATCCCAACAGCTGAGCTGATTAACACCCCGCAGCTACGATTGCCAAAGGTTATGAATCTTCTTGAATGAATGATTGCTTCTGCTAGATTACCTAACTATAAAAAGCAGACACATACTAACTGTGTATAAACTTCACTTTCTACCATATAAACAAAGTTACAAAAAATACGCTAACAACGCTCTCGATTCTCTCTTTAATGCTCGCTAATTTTTTTTGACAACAAAAATTCATGAGTGATCAAGCAGAAGGACTACTTTACTGCAACGTACCAAATAATTACAGGGATC
>JAHZNB010006004.1:0-14916 GCA_027744295.1 Callyntrura guangdongensis
ACTTCATCCAAATTAGCTCAAATTTTGTATAGCGGTGCCAGGTCAACTGACAAGCCAAAATATCAAGTTTTTATCAATTCAATCAGCTTGTATCAATACAAAGCTTTCATTGGCGTCTACTGCTGCAACTATAGCATGTTTATTTGTGGCTTGACTTCACAGCATGCTCAAGAACTCCATAGCAGGGGAGAACATGTTCGACAGGTTAGTTCATGAAAAAATATTGCTGGAGAGAAAGTGGAAATATGACTTATGTTTTGGCGGAATAAGATCGGAACCAAATAGTAGTACTTTCAGGCGTTCCCGTTCGGTACGACTGCATTACGTCTAGGTAGTAGCCTTATAGGTTGATAATTTGAGAAACTGCAGTGCAGTGAAATCAAAATGCAAATTAGTTGTGTGTCAAGTAAAGCAACGCGATTACCAAACAAACATTCTTCATACAGTGAGGCTTAACTTGTAATAGCGGTACGTCTACTCCATCTTACTGTGGATTTACAAGATGCAAAGACATAAAAGTTGTTGCCTTTGCTGAAAGGCGCTGCGAACCGGAGTATGGAAGAAATATATTGCACTCCCACTTCGCCATTAGCTTCCACTTTGAAGTTACATTGGGTTAGATTATTTAACCAAGCATTTAATTAATTTGTTGGCGCTTTTACATGCCGTAATGTAATGTCAGTTTCAAAGATATGTTATCAATATATAACCTTCCAAGTCTCGAACTGACTTGAGACTTTACTTAAAAATCGATTTTCTGTTGCATTTCACTCTACTCTGATTCGGCCAAGTCGCTACTTTGTTAACTATCGAAAACGAGTACATTTAATGCGACTGAACTATTGTCGGTCTGTCTGTGTGTACTTTGTTTCTGGTAGTATGCTGAATACGGGTGAATTATATAAAAGCTAAGTTACATACTGTAAATTTAGGATACAAAGTATGCCATCTAGCTTGTTGAAGACGCATAAATTTTAAGTTGCCTTCGTTACAGCTACGCAATTGTGATGTTTTATAAAGAAAAGTATAGGTGCCACTGGGGAAGCAAGATCAGCTCTACAGTAGGCTTGGTTTATGAGTTGTTTTGCTGAGGCACGACACAAAATTCAATACATCTCGATAATAATGGAAAAATAAACCATTTGCATTCCCCCACAACAGTATATACATTCTTATTTTCTGCTCATCGCGTTTGTGCAGTTAGGAGAGCGGGCAATTTACTATAAAAAAAGCTATCCCTCAGAAGCGTACTAACACTTACATATATCACTCATACATATTGTGTGACTACTGCACAATATAAACATTAACATGAATGGCGGTTAGAATGTGCATCTTCAGAACAGAAAAGAAGTTTTTAATGCCCGATGAAATTTAGAAATGATCACTGACACATAAAAACTCACTTTAGTACGCTGCAGCGGAATCTACCGAAATATATATAGTTACGTATGCTATTAAAATTATATTTTCATATTTTATATAAAATTATTAAGCATATATTCTATTGCTTTTGGTTAGTAGGTTTCTACATAAATATCGATTTTTTGATAACAGAAATTATTTTTAAACCTTTTTAACCAGACAATTCACAAATAATTTACGATTTTAAGATTTAAAAAATCAGATTCAGTTTGTAGTCGTGAAGTTACCGGTTCAAATTAAATGTTGGGTCTTTTATTCCCGTTCCTGTGGCAAAAAGATTCGTACCTTCTTGTTAGGGTTGCTATTGGTTATTGTACGGCACCGATTAATTCCTGAACTAACCCCAGTGTAAATTCCCAAAATTATAAAATTAATTATCCGGGTTCTATTGAAAGAATTTGTCCTTCGCCTCTGGGGCTGTAGTTATTATGGATTACATTATATAATAGAGTAGGGGTGATGCAAGTCATTAAATATTTAAAAAAAACTGCTGCATTGCTTGGCTTTTGGTTGGAGTATAACAACATTTATGTGTTTGTCTTCCTATATCATAATTTTATCCTGCTCCTGTAACGGGTTAAACATTAGAGGATTAAACGTTAAAAATGTTTAGTCGCATGTTAAACGAATGCAACCCCAGGGTTAAAAGTAAAAAACATTTAATCCATAATTAAATGATTCCCATCCCGAGATTAAACGTAAAAATCCTATATTTAAAGCCCAGGTAGTAAATTCACAGCACATTTAAATCGGATTTAAGAGTTATCCGATCCAAATCCTTCTTTAACTGACAGATGGATTTAAATAAATTGGATATAAAATTGATCCAAATCAAATTCGTATTCAATAAATATTGGATTTAAACAGGCATTGAAAATTCAAACCCAAATCCAATCCATCAAATTCTTATTCAATAAATATTGGATTTAAACAGGCATTAAAAATTCAAACCCAAATCCAACCCAATTATCATTTGGATACACAATAAACCAAATGGTATTCACACTTTTCGATTAGCTTATGCAAATTTTGAACAAATCAATCATGCCTCCTAGCTGGATTTGTGCACTAAAATGTATGCAAACGCACACAAAGTACTACGGGTGAGTTACCGATGCAACAGTAGCATGTTCATTTTTTCAGTTTTTGTTAGCCTAAGATTCAAAGTTGCTGGTTTTAGCTTAATTATATGCAAATTGACCCCAAGAGGCACTCGAGGGCTCAATCTGATTTTAAATTTGAAATCTTCGAGGTCGAAAACCCTTTTGCTCTAGTCCTTTTGGTCCTCCTGGCTAATCAACTCATTTTGACCCCATGGGGGTAGGGCTCTCCAAAGTTAACTCCGAAATTCCCTGCAAAGTTAACTCCGAAATTCCCCCAAAGTTAACTCCAAAATTCCCCCCAAAGTTAACTCCAAATTTAACTCCAAAATGCTCTCAAAATATCCCACTAATGTCCACTCAAAAGATCCCACCATAGTTAATTCCAAACATTCCAATAAAGTACCCTCCAAAGATCCCTTCAAGGATATCCCAATACTCCCTCCAAAGAATTCTTCAAAGAATCCCTCAAAGAGCTTTTGTACTTGTCACCGAGTTTGAGCTCATTTGGAGGTATTAAATCATTTGACCTTTGGTGACCTCCAGAGGTCACAGGGGCTATGCAATCCGAATAACAAATCTATATAGTAGTTAAGGTATATGAAACGCACCTATATACAGAGTTTGAGCTCATTTGGATTTATTTAAACATTTGACCTTTGTTGACGTCCAGATGCCACAGGGGTCATCCAATCTGAATAACAAATCGACACAGTAGTTTAGGTACATAAGACGCACCTTTATACCGAGTTTGAGTTCATTTGGACATGGTTGAAATTTTTTCCCAAATTTGACCCCTGGGGGTAGTTGAATTTTTCCGAGACATTAGCCAAGGGTGTCAAGAAAATGTATGCCAAATTTTAGGTTAATTGGGCCAAAGCCCTGGGAGCAGATAGATCCAACGACAGACAGAGGGACGTACACTTGAACTTTATAGGTACGATTATATATGATCGACATGTGAGCTGGAATGCAAACGTACTACTGTGTACACCATTGTAATGTTGAGGCATCGAAACAACGCGGCAGATTTAGACTTACAATGACTCACTTACAAGTAAAGGTATCCCTTAACTACCCGTAGATTCTTCTAAATTGAATACCTACCTATCAATTCGGACCTGCTGAATCACGTGGTGGGCATGGCGCTCTTGAATGGCGAGTTTTGTGCGCGCCAGGGGGTCATCTTTGAGAACTACATTTTCTCCATACATGGGGTACTCTAGATCAATACGGTGGTACTAAAATTTTATATTTAGGCAAATATTTTCCTAATGTAAGTCCTGAACACAGTGACCTTCGGTGCCACCAGTAGAATTCCGAAATGGCAAAGGTCACATTTTAATTTTATTATGGACCACAGTTCAAATTTGGTTATGAGGAGCTCCGTTATATAGTAAATACATTTGTGAAGTTTGTTTTCATTTTGCCAACCTTGTCTTCAACACAGAGTAAAATATCATCAGTCACTTTCCTTTGAATATATATGGTGACATGAAACGATGATGTTGAATTTGCGGAAGTTATGATTCCTATAGTATATCATTGTGAAATGCTCCAAGAGGATACACATGTTTAGTCGCATTTAGTACGAAAGATTTAAATAAAACCATTTCGTGCATTTGCAATGCATATATACACTGTGATGTATCGTTTGAAAAATTGATGGATAAAAATTAAATATATGAGAAGTTAATTAGCACTCGTTTTTCACTTTACATCTCTTCTTTTTTATTTGGTATGGTCCACATCAACCCTATATCTGCCGGGAAACTATTGTTTGTATAAACCCCGCCCTCCTTGGAATTTTTCTCGTTGGTACTAACTGGTATTATATAGCGGCAAAACTGGATAATTAGCAAGAGTATAAGAGTAATATTATCTTCTAATTGTTGGAAGTACTGTAATATTGCATTACAACAATAAACTTTCAATAAAATGGTAGCAAAGTGACGAAGTAATCACTTGATGTGTTCCAAGAAAACGTTCAACCTTTCAACAAACAATAACCTTTTATCCCTCCCACCCACAAATACTAGAGATATATTTATGTGATCTCGTCTGCCTAGGGACTCCAACTTTAGATCATTTTCAGAAATCACCATAAGCTACCTATATAAAACGTTTTGCGAAAATCGCCCCACAAATACCAGATACATCTATGTTCGTGACGTATGACCCTGTTGAACTTGAAACCCAAACATCGTTCACAGTCAAGCACAAGGAATGATAAGTCGATAGGTGAAATCAGAATATTTAAAACCGTTTTTTCAGTTATTGGATTTGCATAGGGACTTATTTAGCTGTTTTTTTATAATATTGGAACATTACTCACTTGTTTGAAATAATAACCAGTCTCGATACGGATCACACCGGCCAGGTTAAAGTTAGCCCACTTGAACAACCCTGGGAGGCTGGCGTTTGCATAAATAATACAGACTCCTGGCAGCTATAGGATTGATGTGGACCATATTAAATAGAAAAGGAGAGATGTGTAGTGAAAAACTGATTATTGCCTGCATTGTCTTTTGACAATAACAAACTATAGAAATCATAAATTCCGCAAATTCAACATCATCGTTTCACGTCACTATATATATTCAAAGGAAAGTGACTGGTGATATTTTACTCTTTGTGTTAAAGAAAAGGTTGACAAAATGAAAACAAACTACACAAATTTATTTACCATATAACGGAGCTCCTCATAACCAATTTTGAACTGTGGTTCATAATAAAAATAAAATGCGACCTTCGCCATTTCGGGATTCTTCTGGTGGCACCGAAGGTTTCTGGTGTTCAAGACTTGCATTACAAAAATATTTTCCTAAATATAAAATTTTAGTACCACCGTATTGATCTAGAGTACCCCATGTATGGAGAAAATGTAGTTATCATATCTGACCCCTGGCGCACACAAAACTCGCCATTCAAGAGCGCCATGCCCACCACGTGATTCAGCAGGTCCGAATTGATAGGTAGGTATTCAATTTAGAAGAATCTAACGGGTAGTTAAGGGATACCTTTACTTGTTAGTAAATGATGAGGAAAATTGACAATTTTCAGGAAAGGGTTAATATCTCAACAACAATTAAAGTTAGGAGCCTGAATTTTTGCGCCGAACACGTTCAGGGTATCAAGAATGTATATGCCAAATTTCAGGGGAAATGGTGGTAAGGAGCCAGAGAAGAGAGCCAGATAGACAAACAGAGTGATCAACGGTGTTATTACGTAGATAATGTTGAACATCTCTATCATTTACTCACACCCATTCTTCCTTCCTTGTATTTCTACTTCATTCTCAACACCACTATTTCTTTCCTCACACCCTACCTTCCTTCCACACACCTCTTTTTCCGTGCTCACACACCCATTTCCTCCTGACACCTTCCATCCTATCTTGCACTCTCCTACCTGCCCATCTTTCTCTCCTACCTGCCCATCTTTCTCTCCTACCTGCCCATCTTTCTCTCCTCCCAACGCAACCCTTATATTAACGTGTTAAAGATGAACGGGTTTATTTTGATTAACGGCTCAGCCTTTATGTAACCGCACCGCGGCTCTATTTAAGCTTAGACCAATATATTAAAATCTCTCGATTTTTTCATTCCCGACTTTCATTGCAACGAACAATGAATCAATTTCACGTTGTTTGTCTGTTTGTCCGTGCGATAACTCAAAAACGGTTTCGAATTTTGAAGTTCTGTTTTCACTAATGGTGAATGGATACCTCATTTACTAAACTCTGTGCTTAGTCATTTTGAAGTTGCTTGTTACGATCATGCAAACTAGTCATTGACATGTAAGTTGTTATATAACTTATTTTTTGCCCAAATTCTCAAACCTGTTGTAATCCATTCATCAGTCAAAATTTGGTCTCCGGTTGATAAATTGGACAAGAGTTAATCGTTTTCCCTGAACTTTATAGAATAAATGTTCCAAGTACACTAACAATTAACTGTGGCCGTTTAAAACGTTGCACTTAAATGTGACTGTAGGATCAAATTATGGGGGTGCTTTAAACCATCAGGACAAAGTGTATTACGTTGTATGTTTATTAAATATTTCAAGGAAAGAAGAAAATTTATAATACTTTTATTGAAAATATTGTTAAACGTTGTAATAATATGTTGTGAATTTTCTGAGTGAAAAATTCAGAAAATACACCCCCGTGCATAAAACGAAATTTTGCTTTTATTGTTTTGAAAATACCTTATTACTGTGGCGACCATGGAAACCATAATTTTGGACCATGAACCAATTTTTTGTTGTGTTAAAACTTGAGCACTTTGGATTCCTTTTTGCTGCTTTGGTGATATGTAATAAATTAAAACCTGATTTGTTTTAAATCTCATTATACTCTTTGTCTAACCGTTAACTAACTAAACTGATTACTCATAATTGCCAATGTTTTTGCTTTCTCCTAGCTCAATGGGGCTATATAAAAAATAATGTTACTTTCACCATTTTTGCGACTAGGCTGGTACGTTTCTAGCCGCTGGCCAACTACACCTTGCACCATATGATTAGACTTAATTCGTACTAGCTTTTGAAATAATACGTATGTCATTCGAAGATCGCTCCTTCCATTAAAGTGTTTTCTCGTCTCATTCCCAATGTCACAATTTCTATACAAATAGCGTATTGTTTCGTAAGCTTTTACAAATACGGCAATTGTCATTCTTTTCTGTTGTTCACGAAAATAAAGGAAGTAACAAGCACTGCCATAACAAGCTCATTTAATTGTGTATAGACCACAATCGTTTTGCCATTCTTTGATCAGACAATAGGGAGGCAGAGGTAAAAAATAAGATACAAAATGATTGATGTTCTTTTCAAAGACTAAGCAGCAGGGGGCTCATAAAAGCAACAATAAGATCGGTTCGTTCCCCTGTCTATTATGCCAATCCAGCCCATTCTTAAAAAAATCATTGTGATTCATTTTTACAGATGCAGATGACGAGTCATGTAGCAGTACTACCGCCACGTCCGAGAGAGAGTATTAATAATAATAGCTGTTCGGCGTAGGATGTTGATGATCATGATGAACAAGAAGAATAATCTCACGAGTTAGCCAATAAGGAACCATGATGACAGTGGCGAAACTAAATGCGCAACCAATGCAAGTGTTTCTACGTGCAATCTAAAAATATATTTCACAATGAATTCGGCAGGGGGTTGGATTTAGATTTAGATTCACTAGATTTTTTAGACTCGTCTCACAATTCAAAACATGTCGCACCAAGTCTATTTACTGAATACTAATATGTATAGCAACTATTACATCATCATCTTTCTGCTGCTGTCGGGAGCTATTGTTCAGCATTATTACAACGGCCCATCCACTGGCGGCGTACTACTATTATTATGTATTCTTTGTCAATTCTTTATGTGGTCATAGAAATGGAGATGAGGAATGGGATGCGTTTTTTGCGCTGGTCTGTTGGCATGATAGGGCTTACCATTTTTATTCTGTCTACCAAAAATCCATCCCCTTTTAGTACCCATGCCAACAAATAACACATGTGCACGTCTTGCATGTGTTATAATGCGTAAACCTGGAGTGACTTGGCAGTTTCGGTGTTTACAATTAGCTCTGCGTGCTTCGCTTTCTTCCAATTGAATTCGCGATAAATCTGTATACTACCTTATTTTAAGGGCTTTGACTTGATGTGTTATGAATGAACAATGGCTACTGTAACTCACCAGTGGAGTGTACACTAGTGACATCATCGACTTCGACTAACAACTATTCACATCAACGGTAAACAAGTCTTGCGGTAAAAGTCTTGTGACATTGACATTACTGCGTGTAATGCAGCGGTTTACTTTGTAACCCAACTTAGCTTTTTAGGGAGGTATGCATCTGAATTTAACAATCAACAATGCTAACAACGCATTGCCAGCTCTGTACAATTTCTCTGCTAAGTTATAAATACCCCCGTTCCCGGTGTTTCCTATGCTGAGAGTTTGACGGTCAAGCTTCACACAAAAAGTATGTTGTATTGTAAAGTCTCACAGCCATATAGTTACCTAAATAGCTTTTGTGTAAATATTTGTACGTGCCCGTTTACACAGTTTACAGTATTTTACTGTTTGAAATATGAAAACGGCCATTTAAAATCAGACCACCTAATGAAAAACGGAACAAATGCTCTCACGCAGCGACAACAAAGGTTGAAATTATTTACTAAGGAGAATAAAGACATGATAATGTCGTCCGTATTTATAAGCAGTTTTAATTTTAAAAGGACACGGAAAATACATCGCATGATTATCATAAATAGGGTATATTCATTATGTTTTCTGCATGTTCAATGATTAGTGGATCATTTTCTGACGACCTGAGAATGTTTTACCAATTCACCCATAATATGGCAGTATAAATAATGGTCATTCGGTCGGGGGGCGAATTAAAGAAAAGGAGGGTGAGTGCCATTGCATGTTTGTGAGAGTAAAAAAATGCTATTTTCAGTAAATAATCGTATATCTTTCTAAAATGGTTATTTTCTGTTGTATATATTCATGGGAATCACTGATGGTCATCTAGTGTCTTCGCATGAATATAAATATGACTTTGCTCAATATGTACCTTCATATTGGAGGAGTCCTTTTCCTTTGATAGTCCACTGCTAAATACCTCACAGGTTAGATGGGAAAATAGACATAGATAATTTGAGTAAGAATGCTTTATGCATATTAGAATATAACTGTCTAACCAATGAAAATCACGAAAACGTTTTTTTTATTTTTAAATATTTTTACCGTGCAAAATTGGTGCCCCAATTGCATTTGCAGCTGTTAGTTCACATTAAAAGATTAAATTAAAAAAGTAACATGCAAATTGTAAATTGTTGTTAATAAAAATCGAGGAATGATTAGAATAACCATGATGCTAATAAATAAACTATGAAATACAATGAATTACAAGTTTTCATTCCATGGTGATAAGCAAGTAAGGTGTGTACACTAAATACCTGTTTGCCTGTACGCCTGCTATAAAAATTAAAACCCGAAATTAACACGAGCCAATTTTTTTTATTCATTTAATTAATATTTTTTTAAGCATTACTACGCCAATACCACATTAGTGAACATTTGACCTATGATACTCTTGCATTCTCAAAGTACTTTACGGCAAAAAGTTACATTGTGCGTCCTTGTGTACATGATAGCCAAAAGAGGAGTTGAGAAAATGTCAAAAATATTTATAGGGCTTGATGTAGAGAACAACTGAGTTCTTATGTGCATAAAATAATATTTTGTATGCCACGGCAGATATTACGATATTAGAAATTGCTACTTTTCAATCTCTACTGTTTAATTTTCACATAATAAGCATTTGATCAATATTTGTCAAAATTCCATATATGTATCCTTAAATGATATTAGTAAGATTTAGGCTAGGGACAATTGTTAATTCGATTTAAAATAGCAAAATGTTGAATGTTTGAACGTTGCATGCTTAATAATATGACAAAGTAATTCGTTTGTGCTGTATTAATATAAAACTTACTAAAAGTACAAAGTTTTACGACGACTTCACTTGCAGCAATAGTCACTGTCATCTTATCTTAAAGATAAACGAAAATCATCAGGCATTCTTAGTATTTTGGCATACGTTGTCTTCTTCCAAGTAAGTACAGTACAAAATAGTAAACCGTTAAGACGTTGAGAAGGATCGATACAACAATCAAGAATATTCCTTTTCAATAATAAACGAATAGTTTCCAGATAACCCTTTCTAACAAAAGGTAATCTGGAAGAGAGATTGAGTACAGAAATGTTCATCTTCGGCGGCATCTAAGACCTACGGATAATTTTTTATTTCTATATTGAGCCCTGGTTGGAATGTTATAATTTGAGGTGTTCACTTCTGCGTTAAATCTTCAAATCAATATTTTAAAAGTTTCGAGCTACTAACCACCACCTTTGGTTAAAACATAACTTTGATGCAAACTGGTGACAGTTGGACGGACGAATGAATCAGACATCAAGGCCAAGTTAATAAATGATCTAACGATTCTTAATAATGTAATGTTCATTTATCAACTTCATCTTTACATCCCCTCTTTACACTTACCAGTTTGAGCCCGCTTGAAATCGCCTACCTACAAAGTAAATGCATGCATACCTAATACCTACTTCCCTTTCATATTTTGTGGCCACTCACAATTAGGAAGTAAAATGTGTTTATGGTCTGAGGTTGGTATCTTCTCATCTCCCATACTCATTCTCATCATGCTATAAGTTTTAAACCGAGGTTCATTCATCCTTCTTAATTCGAATTGCACGTATCTTTGTTTTGCGTCGACGAGAGACTGTAAATTTCGAGAGTCATAAACCGGACCAATAATTGATAGTCAACTGCTCGGCTCCTTTGGCCCTCTCCTATTTATTGTCATGATGACGCTTTGTTCCATTTAATCTTGAAATTATGTTGTTACCTCTGTTACGGTACCTTTCAGTTCAGTTGAACTATTGTTTCGGTAAGATTCCTTTACTACTAATTGTTCCGTGCAAATTGATAAAGGCAAGGTGCACGTATATATATTTAGGCAGTAACCGACTACGCGCAGCGACTTCATTTTAGCGATGGAAACCCATGAATTTCACGACTTTAGTTTATTCATTAAAAATCATAGTAAACCACAATAGATGTACATGCATACAGATATGCAGATGTACGTTACATAAAAATTTCGACTACGTACTACTTATTCAATTGTACTTATGCCACTCCTCTTACTCCTCTCGACAATCGTTTGATTTGCTAATGATATCCTCACACAGGCAACACTTTCTTATATTTTAAAAAAAAGTTAGCGGTGCAACGTTTGTGAACAACTGCGACTCTTTTTACTCGACTTGCCCATCACCTAGCAGACTAACCCTGTCATCTCATTTTATCTCCTTTTTCTCTCATCACACTCGTACAAGCAAAAAACAGACAAACGACACACAACAGGTTGCTTACATCAAAAAGGAAGAAAGCATTATGGTATAATGAGGCTGATTGCCGTTAACAATCGTATAGTAATCATATAGATAAACACTTTTTGATGAGAGAAACTAAATATGTGCTAACAAAGTTATTAGAAAAAACTTGCTTCGAATGTGCAGTCTTCAATCTTGTTGAATGTATTGTTGGGGCTATATGAATGTCCTACACTATACCTATATGCCTCTCTAGTAGTAGTGGTAGTATGACAGATAGTGTTAAGTTTATACACACTGTGCTCTGATATTTTGCTCGACTTGTATGGATTATTTGAACTAATTTAACAAATCTACAGTAAAATGAGGTCAAATTACCTCAATAGATGCGACAAGTTATACAGCATTTTGGTGAATCGGACTTGGGTCGTTCTAGAAGCACAACCATAATATTGAATGACGAAACAGAATGCACGAATGAAATCGTTATTCGACAAAGTTTAATAGGTCTATATCATGTCAGCTTTTTGAAACCAAAACGAGCGCTAATAGAAAACGGTTTGACGGCAAGTTTTTGTTTTTGGAGCATAAAACTCAAGTGTTTTTACAAATGGCTCGTCTGTCCGTCCGCATCAACGTTTGCAGATTTAGTGGTGTTTAATAGTTTCTGCAAATTGATATATTTGAGGTCCAAAACAGCATTAAAGGGGAAAAAAGAGAGATAAAATTAGAGAACAGTTAAAAGCAATATAGCAGCTTTTTTGAGACGTACAATTTCTTCGAACTAATGTTAGAAATAAAAGTTAAAATGCGTATATACCTCTATGCGTTAAGTATGTACCTGTGTAAAACGTTTTCTCTCTCTCTCTCTCTCTCTCTCTCTGGTCGGTCACGTCGCAAATGATGCCTGAAAAAGTATTTTTTTAAAAACTTTATTAAAAGTGACGGATTCGTTTTTAGAGTTGTACATCATCTACAGGGCACACATTTTTCTACTTTTTGTTACTTAACTTTTTTTAGAACTTTTATTACATGACTCATGAGTAAAAGTTTTTCTCACTTCATCTCTATCATAGATTTTATTTTGTTCTGCATTCCATTTTTAAAACTTGATGTACAATGAATCACAGTTTTTTTTCCTGCTCTTACATCATTTTCTGTTGTTTAGTTGCAGTCATTTTTGGAGAAGCAAGCGGTGTTTGAGGATAATATGCATTTGAAGAAAAATGTAGAGGGAAATCTCGCATAATGTGGGAAAGAAAACTATGATGCTCACCAAAGTGGAGGATCTACTACCATCCACGCAGCGAACAAAGTTCTGCTGCACTACATTGAAACAATACTTATGAGTACATCTGTGCAGAGTGGACTTCATGTGGTTTTTTACTCGCTCAATTTTAAATGAACGCTAATGGCAAAAACACGTACCAATTCTTTTAGTAAAGACAAAAAGTAGCGATATCGTCATAAACAACTTTAATAATCACAGTTTCAAAGTCATCACTCAGATGTTTCTCGTAGTCATCAACAATAATAATGCTTGGCATCATTATCTCAGAATATTGTATAAAGTACCGTAACCAATTGGAAAACACTGACTGACTGAGTCTCAGAATTACCATTACAACCAAGATGCTTTTTATAGTATGATTTTTGTTGGACGCTGCTGCATTTTTTATCATTAAGCAACAAATTAGCTAATCCATTCCATCTGGTGACGTTTTTGCTATGAGAATTTAATAAACTACACACTATTATAGTTCTGCCATATCTCAATCTTTGGGGCGAAGTGAGAAGCAAATTATTTGACGAATTACAGCTGTTGATACGAAAGTATTGTTTATAGAGAAGAATTAATTGCTATGTGTGATATTGTAAGATATCTTAAGGCTGCTCCACTTTGCGTACGTTAATATACATTTTACTCCGAGTTTCGGGACATTTTTGTTACGCCGTGTACCTTAACAAAGAATAGGATTTTATATGTAAGCTTGTAAAATGTACCGATTTGTACCAATATCAGTTGCTCGTAAATTGCTTAGAACTTCTGGCACTTGCAAACGGTAAACAACCTTGTCTTACCCCTTTTCTGTTGCCAGTTAAAGTTTTAACCGTATTTGGTTCGTGTTTAGCTTGTACTGCTGTCGTCGTCTTGTCCGCCACTATACTACTACTACTACTACTCAGATAATTAGCACATTTGACCGTAAAATCTCAGTGGCTTTGGTACGAAAAAGAAGAAATCTCTAAAACATCTTTTGTTATTTACCTTCGTTTCTATTTATCTATTTCAGTTTCAACATACCATTTTTGCCAACGTTCGTAATAAGTCTAAGAACTGTTTCATAGAAGACAGAAAAGAACACACTTTAACGCGTTTTGTTTTTTGCATTAGCTTCTTTCAGTAACTAGCACTGGCATAGTTCAAGACAATTCTATCTCTAGGATTCGTTCGTAAACACTTTTGATAGACAACGCACGCATATATCCCCACCAACAACAAATAGTGTGCTTATATCGTATACTCATTGTCGCTGGCACGGTGTCGTACTAGTGGTAGTAATGACATTACTGTTCTTTAACTATAACTTTAACTCTAACTTTAACAGTCTGCTTGACAATGCCATTTCTTTAAAAATACACATGCATAAATACGCATATTTATATACATAAAATGTGTATGTATGTATTGAATCTCCTGTCATAGGGATAATCACAAACAACTAAATCTTCCTTCAAATGTTTCACGCATTCACACCGGCTCACACCACCGTTAAAACAACTCTTCGTGTTTCTACTTTGCGTCTGTCTGCAACAATTTTAGGTATACCATGCTCGAATCAAAATGCACACATGATACTTCTATTCTTTTTCCCCATTTTTTGTCAGTTTCGAATATACAATATTTCATTTGCTGTCGTCATCATGACACATTGTAGCATGTATGGCTCTTAGCTCTACATTTGTAACGCCTGAATTTAGTTATTTTCTAGTTACCGTTTGTACTTACCTACTTACTACCTACCATTATTGTTATATTTTGAATTGCTATCAAAGAAGAAAAAATGGACGATTAGGTAGTGTCGCAAGTAAAAAAAAGAAACTACTCAAGTCTGTATTTATATTTAAAAAATTAACATCATTCAATGCAACTGCATTGAAACCAGGTTCGCATGTGCATCGACGTAACTAAAAAGCAATATACCTATATTTTTAATGCAACAAGCCTTTCCTTCAGACGCCCACCAACTTTATTGCGAAACGATAGTTCTATACCAAAACGTAACTATCTGTTTTTTTGTAGATACAATGTATGAGGCAATTTTTGTTTTATGGTCCCAAACGTGGACCTCGGACGGAATTATCAGCATCCTTCGTATTGTTTTTACTAGTGACTAGTGTCGTCTTTTGAAACTGTTTTGTTTCCGAGCGCATAGTACAACTAACGTACCCACTA
>JAHZNB010006005.1:0-21946 GCA_027744295.1 Callyntrura guangdongensis
GGAGAATTGGTTAGCAATTTGAGTTTAAGTTTCATCTGCATAAAGTTTGACTGCATTTCATCAATATTTTAGCAATAGTTTATGCACCATGGTTATTATTGGAAACAATGATGCCTAAAAACGAACCAACATCGGCATAAAGATTTGTATGCGCCAGTTTACTCTCCCGTTACCTTTTTGGTTTCTGATCAAATGCCCGAAAGCATTGTAATATCACTGTGTACGTGTCTACAACACAACCCTTGAAAGGGTTGCCAATCCATATGCCTGCAGGCTGCAGCAATGTAACTTGAACAGTAAGTGTATACATGATTATTGCGTTTCAAAATACGCTTTTTCCGTGTTTTGGTTGTGTACTTTACCCCCAATACTTTATGAAAGGGATGTTGTCAGCACCCACTTACAGTTTAAATTACCCACTACATTATTACTACCTTCATTTCATAGTTTCCGTTTGCAATATCAACGAACCCAATAATCTATCATTGTCCTATTTTAAATAATCAATTTCGTGCTTTGAAAAATAAATATGTAGCAAACTAAAACTGAATGGGTTTACATTTTTAGCCTAAAACGAGTTTTAAGAAAGTTGGGTGCACACCATAGTATATTTGTAAAAATACTTATTGTGTGTGGATGTAACGGTACAATATCCTGCACAGTAAATGAATTCGTTGAAATTCTACATCCGTTCCATTTCTGGATTTCTTTCGTTCGTTGAGAGCAGAATATTATGTCGGGGAATATGTTCACACGCAAATTAACCATTCGTAGCACACGTCATTAAAAGCTGTAAAAACGCCTACTTTCTAACATTATATACCTTGTTGACGTGCATTTTACGGTTATTTCTTTCTGTCTTAAACCTAGTTTTCAGTGGCCACGGAAAAAACCAATGACACAAAATGCTGTAAAAAGGTTGTGAAATTTTCTCTATTTCCGTGTGGTAAAGTTCAATTATTTAGACATGTTAAATATTTTTTTCTTTCAATTGACCAACTTGTGTCGACAAAGCTCAATCAAATGAAAAATAGGAAAAACATGAAACACTGCGTGACTTGGCGATAACTCCCGTTTTAAAAACAATTCTGACAAACAGCAATGTTTAAAGTGACGTTGTTTCTTAAAAGTGACTGTATACAGTAAAATAAATAATAATTTAAATCGAGTACCAACTGATGCTGTGCAATCTAATTGATTTATCAAATTACGTGACAAATGTTTCTTTGAACCAGGCAAGCACAGATGGACAATGCACCAAAGAAATTGTATCAGTTTGCCTAACTTGCTTCGACAACGACGAATGACATTGCACTTCCCGTTACAAAGTAAGTAAATGTTTGAGCATTTGCGCATTTCTCTATCTTTATTTAAAGCAACAGTGACAAGTACAAACACGTGTTCTGATGTCACGGCAGAAATAAAACCTCAGCAAATTTCTTCTGTTTACCTACAAAGGTCTAGATTTGTTTATGTCATCAGCTAGCCCATTACGCAATGATAAATGATGGGTAATAATGAATTAGGCAAGGACAGTTGTTGTTGCAGTGAATACATACAAAAACACATCCATGTTTTCCTTACTGTAGCTTCCACAATATTATCATATTGCGTGTGGATGAAGCAGCAAATTTTTCGTAAATTTTCCAGCAGATTGCCCTTTTCTCTCATATTTTTTTACTCAGTACAAGATACAATACGCTTATCCATCAACAAATTGATTGGATTCATATAAAAAATAAGCTACTATTATATAGATAGATCCTTTTTACCGTAATATTTTTTACGACGGGCACGTTCCAAACAGGGATCTCGTGGTAGGGTCCATGAATAGATTTATAACGCAATATGACAGGAAAAACACATAATATGTAATAGAAAATGTGGTAAATCGCTGTAGCGTGTGCGTACAATTACATTGTGGATATTTCTGCTGTTGTTTTTGTTGTTGTACGATTCATTTAACAAATTAGCATTCATATTTTTCGCTTGACTGCAAAAAACACTTGCGGATGTTTTATTTAACTTGTGTATTTTATCCATTGATGTAATGAGAAACCTGATGGAATATGCGATCCCGGCTGTCATTTATATATACACCCATTAATTACGCTTGACGTTTAAAAAGTCAGGTGCATCTTTATTTATTCTTCTTATTATTTTTATTAGGAACCAAATATATAAAGTAATTGAAACGAATTTTATTTCCAACCCACCACTTTTAATGGATCTCAAATTGCCCCTTAATTTTTATAACTGTATAATTTTCAGTGTAATCCTTATTTTTCCTAAATGAGGCTCGTTTGCATAAAGAGAAGACTATTTAACTTCCTTCTCTAATCTCTCCTTCTCTCCTAACCCATTACCCCCCATGTAATAATCCCTGACAACAGTCGGCGATTCCAGAAAACAATGAAAGGATGACAGATCCCGTATCAATTTCAATTTACGCATGTTTTTTCTCTCTTTCTCGGCTTTATTGCAGTACGCCAAACCAGGAAACTTTTCTTTTTTCTTCGACATCTCCCCTCTATTCATGCCTCTTCGCTGAAAAATGCACTTGGTGTCTCTCCGTGTGTATGATGATGAGTAATATTTATTCCCTTTTTTGAATGACCCAGCATGATGCATCCTCCAAGCAGCAACACGTGTGGCCGATTTCATGGCTGTTTGACGAGGTCCTATTATAATCCTTCGGTCTTCTGTAGACACACACACAAATACATGCACGCACACACACACACACACCCGGGCCGAGTATTATTATGTCACCCACCAACAACATCAACAATCGTATCAACTCACCATCCTCCAAAGGGAAAAATAAGCCGAGAAAAAATATAAAAACCCTGAAATAATGATAATCGATACGAACAATATGTGTCTCGTCGTCGTCGTCCTCGATCTTGCTCTCTCCCTAAATATTTTTTCTCGCTATCTCCCCTTTGCCATTCCCTACCGTCCTATTAATGAAATCAATGAAAAGACCGTGGTGGTTTGGTCACACATGAGCTTTGCTTGCATCTCTCTCTCTCTCTCTCTCTCTCTCTCTCTCTTACTCGCGATCACATCCTCTCGCCTTGTTTGCGCCTCTCATGTCTTTCTCTCCCTTTGTTACGCTGCGCCTTTTCCTTTTTCCCCTTCTCTCACCATCGTCTCGTCTACGACGTCAGGTTGACTTATTTATTTTCCTACTGCTGCCACTATGGGGCTATACGTGCGGTAAATGGGAGCTCGTATATAACCCCGGGAGTAATATTTGCTGCTGCTGGAACAACGACAACGGCGGTAGCAGCAGTCGTGCTGGCAGTATTATTGACCGAGAAGGGGAAAAGGTTTGGTATGCCGGGGCAGTGTAATAATAAAAATGCAGTAAATGCACACATTCTTTTCCGTTCATGTCCCCTTGCTCTTCTCATCCCGATTTTATTAGTCTGACTCTGTCGAGCAAAAAAGCGAGGAATGTGGCGAGTAAAGGGAACAAAGATTTTAGAGAGATGCTGCCACGACAAGAAGAAAGAACAAGACGAACTACAGAAGAAAGAGGGGAGGAGAGATGGAAAAGCAAAAATGTCTGGAGACAGAAAAAGTCTGCTTGCACTTCGTGCATTTTTATATGCCGGATGTTTGTATGGAAAATTGTATCTTGGATTTAAAAAAAACTTTTCCTAGTCTGGGGAAGATCAATTTTTTCGCTGTCCGTGTATATTTATCCCTATTTATTTCAACTACAACCATGGCGAACAGAAAATTGTATCTTGGATTTAAAAAAAACTTTTCCTAGTCTGGGGAAGATCAATTTTTTCGCTGTCCGTGTATATTTATCCCTATTTATTTCAAATACAACCATGGAGAACATTTTGAGATAACCTATAAAGTAAAACTGCTTTGTTGGAAATGAAACTGAAGACATTCAAAAATTTAATAAGAGCTTTCAAGTGTTCCATAAAAAGAAATTGTAGATTTCTACTGAGAAAGTAGAAATTGGTATATTGTTTTTGCTTAAAAACTTTTCAACTTTTCTCTTTGAAAAGAATCAGAATTTCAAAGAAGTGAGCGAACAAGGAGAAGGAGAGCCAACAGCTATTTATTTATATGGGCGACACTCAAACACACACACAGAGGCACACACATGTACACTTGGTACAATGAGAAAAAAGGGGAAAATTTTAATATTCGTCGTGTCGGCAAAGTAAAAAGTAAAGTAGTCCACTTTATGGAAACGTTTCTCCTGAGCAGAATTGTAATAAGAGGAAGAAAAAGCTTTAAAGTAAAGAAAAAAGAAAGAAAGCCGAGAGAAAAGAGAGAAAGCGGGAGTACGAGTGTGTCTGAGAGTAAAGCTCTGAGAAACTCTTGAGCTAACAGTAATGTTGCTAGTAATAACAGGCGGCTATATCAGTAAATGCATCTAGGGAGCAGCAGGAGTGGAGAATTAATATGAAAAGCATTATCCTTAAAAGAGCGATTTTTTATGAAGCTCTCGTGTTACTGACTTTACCGCTTTAATATCAGGACATACACAGATACACACGGCTTAGCTGGTGGCACCCGTGGTGGTGTCAGCCACCAGCAGAAAGACAGCCAGCAAATAACGAGGGAGCAAGGGCGTCGCCCAGAACACTTTTTGGGCGGAGGGAGAAGCTTCTCACGGTGTGGGGTCGTAGCATCTGACAAAGTGTCTATGTGTGTGTATATCTTAAGGATCAACCCATCCCGGTTATCTGTCCATCTTTTCAAGTATCTCTCTCTGTATATGACGCTGTCGCTCTTTTCGCCTTTGCATATTTTTTACGGTGGTGACCTGCCTGGGTAACGGAAAGAGGGAGAAAAATATGTAGTGCTGGTAGTATACGGGACTACACGACGACCCGAGTCGGATGGACAAGCGAAAAGGAAAAAAGAGAAATATCCTACCTATTTTTCAGTTTGTTTCCCTTTCTCTGGATTTTTCATAGAGAAAATGGATGTACGAATAAGTAGGGTTGATGGATACAAAGTTTTGTATGTATGCCAGTACGCGAGTACGCGTATACTGTGCGGAGCATCCCTTTCAATGTTGGCGGAAACGCAGAGAGAGATACAGTGGTTATACTGAGCTGTTAGCTATTGAATGAGAAGAGGACAACCGAGAAATTTTTCCCTTTCTCCTTTTTTCCAGTTGCTGTTTAACCCAGAGCAGAATCACACACGCACTCAATAAAGACGGGGAAACTCGACTGGTCTAAGGAACTGCGTGCGCTACCCTGCCGGAACTACGCAGATAGAGAGAGAGAGAAAAGTAGCTGTTCCGAGGGAACAAAAGAGGAAACAGACGGACCAGAATCATTAGCATTATTGTCGGCAATCTACATTTGTAACGATTTTGTATTGTGCAACTTTGCTCATTAATTAAATTGATTACTTGGGTACGAAGGCACCAACAAGTTTCACCATTTTAGTTTGAGAAAAGTGAGACAAAGTAATTAGAAGGAAGAAAAAACAAAAGGGGGATGATAGATTGTTTGAAAGAAAATTACTGTTTGTGCATGTGCGCGCCTGTTTCAAAGACTGCAGGAAGAGTGTTCACGGGGGAAGAAATCCAAAGACAATAGGGGATTACCTCGTCATCCGTCAAAAATCATTAAGACCCATCATATTTCTCATTAGTCAAGGCAATCATTAACACTTGTGGATTTTCTGCATTAATTTAATCGCCTTAAATTAATTCGACAGCGGATGACCCTGTTGCTTTCATTTAATTGTCGATTTCATTTTCCTTACTTCCGGTCTCCCTGTGTGTGTGTCTCCGTGTTGGTGTGCTATGGGAAAATTTGGAGGATATTTGTGAGTTACGCCGTTTCTATTTTCAAGGGAAACACTTAAGTACGTACTTAAAAAGCTGTTGTGTGGTTTGCTTGGTGGTGGTGTTGCGTGTTTCTAAGAGAGAGACAGGGTGTGAAAGCTAATTAACAGGAAAGGCGAGAAATCTCCTCCTAGTCAGGTGTTCCGGTTGATTGACTAAATTATATATACTTTTGGTGAAATAACAAATTAGTAAAAAGTTAAAACTGTACTTTATCAATTAATATAATACAATTACAATTACAATTAACCAATATAAATTCATTTCTTGTTGCTTTGAGTGCAACACTGTCGTCCTTATGGGAATCGTCATGTAATGTCCGAAATTGAACAAATTAAAATTTAGCAGCTTTACGGACAGTAGTAATGTAAAAGTTTATAAAAAATCAGTGGGATACAAAACGCCAAATTATTAAATTGACAACAGAGTATAAAATCAGTAAGGAGTGTTTTTACAAGTGGCAACACTACGATATTAAGTAACAACGTAGAAAATGTACATTTCTCATATTAAAAAATGTGAAAGCATGATATGAATAACAATAAAGCATGGAATGTCATTTCAGTGTATTTTTTGCTACAAATATTTCTTTATATACGTTAGTGGCTAAAACGTCCAAAAACACATAAATACGAAGTCAACGAGTGATTATTTACGACATCGCTTAAATTATACATTTAAAATATAAAATATGCATAGACTCATATGTTTGCAACTAGAACGAAGTAGGAATATTTAAAACTGAATAATCGAAACTATTGAGCTTTTCAAATAATGGGACTCGAAAATTAAGCAGTGATTCAAACTAGTGAATATATTGTTTTCGTATAAATTGGGGAATTTTTACGAATCATGTTGGAATTCAAGGACTCCATTAAAGACGATCCAGCAGGAAAGCAGCGAATTGGTAAGGAAAAGCATGCACCACTTTTACTTTAGCTTTACATTTGTAGATATAGCCCGTATTGAGTTTGTGTCTCACGTTGCCCCAAAGGACAGTTTTTATTTGCTATTGTATTTATTTATTACTTATTATTATTATTATCATTACATTATTATTTATTATTTTATTACTTTTGCGTGTTTTCAACTAAACACAGATCCCATCCACTGCTTTCGCGGAGACGCAGCTTGTGAAGGATGTGGTCAGAAAATTCGGGATCGTTTCTTGTACAAAGTTGGGGATACCCCATGGCACGAAGACTGTCTCAATTGCTGCATTTGTCGCTGTCCTTTAAGTAACTCGTGTTACTGGCGCAACTCCAAGTTGTACTGTAAACACGACTACGACCGAATTTTTGGGGTAAAGTGTTCCCGGTGCGCGGAACGGGTACTTCCACAAGAGCTTGTTATGAGAGCCGCGGTAAGTCCCCTTTGTTTTTTCCCTTGAGGCTGCATTTTTTTTCAACATGTAGTGGGGCGACTTGAGAAAAAAGGCTTCTTTTTGTGTTACCTCTCCAGTCTCAAGTTTTTCACCTGGCCTGCTTTGTCTGCACTGCGTGTCAGTTACCCCTTCAGAAAGGGGAACAGTTTATTCTACGTGGTAGCCAGGTGTACTGCCGGGCTGACTTTGAAAAGGAGCTATACCTGATGCAGCAGAGCGCCAATAGTCCCCGCGGTAGTGAGGACCATGATGTGGTGATTGAGGGGGAAGTGGGGAAGGTGGAGAAGGAAAAGAAAAGGGGGAAGGGGGTAAGGGTCAAGGGGGTAGTGGTGAAAAGGAGGAAAAGGGGAAAAGTGATACCAGTTCAAACGAGGCGGGAAGTGGACACTACTTTGAGGGCCAGTCGGACGACCCGTACACCCCGTCAGGGAGCCAGCCGTTAAATCCCAACATGCCGTATTCTCCCGAAGGTACTTGAAAATCCGCTTGAGCATATTATCCACTCCGCTTTCCTAATATCGTAACCGCTTTTCCTTTGTTTTTTTTTTCACTCTCCAGCCGAAAGTTTTTGCAGCTCAGAGCTCTCCCTGGACGACTCCACCACTGGAGGTTTGGACAATTTGGACGACTCTGGACCAGAAATCCATCCCATGGATAGTAACGCTTCTTCTGGTCATGCTCCTCATCCTCACTCCCATCACGCAGGGTCCACTAGTAGCGGTTCCCATCCACATCATCATCATCACCACCATCATCACACCAGTCACACTTCTTCTTCATCTTCTACCACCGCTGCCGGTCCCAGCGGGGGTGACCATCCCCACTCCCATCACCATCATCACGGTGGCAACAGTAGCAGTGTGCTTCCCTCCTACAACCAAATTAATCCTATTGATAAGCTTTATCTCATGCAAAATTCCTACTTTAGTGATCCCTGATGATAACCCCCCACAAATCCCGGGGATAAACCGCCCTCCGCAATAACACCTCCAGAATACAACACTTTGGTCCTGTTGCGTTGCATGCCCTGGTTGTGCAGCAGTGACAGTGCTTCGATGTACAAACACATCTCGGGAAAACCGTTTGGCTTATCCAACTTCCTCTTATCATGCACCACCTTCCGTCGTCTGGTTACGAGCCAGCCTGTTTTCAGTATGTATCTCTTTTGTATCTACTCACTACACCACCACCGCCGTTATAGAAATACAATACCTAAAAATGCCACAGCAACCAACTCAAATCGAAAATTATAATCCAGCCACAACCACCATCCTGATAAGAAATATCTAATTCTTTCCATAAAAAAACGTAATAAAAAATCACAGATAATTATTCTCATACACATACAAAATATTTCTCTCCACAACTACCCTCTACACAAGAAACCGTAAACAAATACAAACCTTTTCATAATCAAAATAGTAATAAATGTCAGATAATAACGATAGTAATAATATCTCATAATTTAATAATTACAAATTACAATTGTGCTGTACCACATGTATATTTACAGTAAAGATAAATACATAAATGAAAAAATTATTCCCTGTCAAAATATAAGAACAACAGAGCCAAGAAAATAATGATAATAAAGCTTTGATCTTTCAAGATTCGTCTCACATCACCCCAAAAGTGTATTTTTTAAAGTTTACTGTCTACATTTTGTGTTTCCATCGCTCATATACGAAACTTTTTTTTATTAAAAAACGGGAGAAGGCATTCTTTTGGGGGCCTTGAAACAACCTAGCAACAAGGCTGAAATAGAAGGGTGGGGGCGGGGAGAATTTCCGTTTCTGTTGCTGATTAAAGTTTCGTCGTTGTTGCCGTCGTCGTAGATTTTCAATTATGGGGGAAATTTCAATATATTTGGGATTATAACGCGCCCAGGCTTTGTGCTTTGCGAGAAAGAGAGAGAGAAAGCCAGTTTGAGAAAGCTTAGTAAACAGCCCCCACTACTGTTACCGTTACCACCACCGCCACCGTTCCCACTATACCACAACACAACCGGGTATTCAGGCGTGAGGCAGGCGAGGAAACAAGGCGCAATAATATTGAAACGCCACAGGGAGCCAATAAGCCAAGAGACAAGTAGTAAAGTAGGTATAGAGAGATGAAGAAATATACACAGAGAGAAAGAGAAGCGGAGAGAGAGAGTAAATAGAAAATGTTATTAAAAGAAGAAAAAAGGAATACATCAGTAAACAACGGCAGTACTACAAACGAGGGGAGAACAACACGAAAGGAGCTCGCGAGAGAGAAAAGGATATTAAAAAGTTGCACTGTTGTGCTGCATACAAACGAAAAAAATAACGATAATAACAGGCTGTGTGCACATAGCAACACGATACGCTTTTTCTTGAGAGAAGTTTTCGAGTTTTTTAAACAGGCACTTGCATTCTTGGAAAATTTTATTACATTTTTGGCAAAGGCAATCCCAAACTCAAAATACGTTAACACTACTTTATATTTATATTCAGTTAAACGTTCTTATAAATAAAACGGAAAGGTACATGCTATAGTCTATGCTTGTAACTGAAACTATTGTCATCAAGACGACAGACATTTAAATATACGAAAGAAAGTTGTAATTTTACTAGAATTTCCCATATACACAGATTGTATACATATATAGTTCTGCGTTTAAATTTGTAGTGACTAGCAGTGAATGATACAGAGTACAGCCGTAAAATCTCTAATTAAAGCCCATTTCTCAAATAGCCTGAACATCGCAGTGTTGAAACGAAGATTTGATTCGCCACCACCACGATCAGCCCCTGGTACAGGTGTTACATGAGACAATAGGCCTTTTTTAGGGACCTGTGACAATTTTTCCTTGTTGAGATAATAAGCTTAAAAAACATATTTAACTGTAAATCGGACTAAAAAGGGCTTATTTTTTTCTACGCAGGTGTCCCTCTAATCAGCCTGCAAGTGGCCATAATTCATTTTTATACAATAATCCGTCCGCATTTTTAACACTCTTGCGTAACAAACAAGTAAAAAGAGAACAGTGTTACGAATTTCCCGGTAAATGGGCACCAATCTCTGTCAAAACGGGTTTTACCCGACTTGTCATTTCACACTTCCAAATCCAAACCAATTTTACAGATAGATTTGATGTTTCTGTTTTTCTCGCTAGAAACCTCGATAATCCCGGATTTATTCTTGAGTTATCATCGTGATCATCTGCATCCCCCCGTGTCATGTTACACTATGATGAGGATCGTAATGATAATGATAACTATAACACCCAAAAATTTAATAATGCGCTCTTCTCTCCCCCTCTTGTTTTTCCTCCTTTGGGTCCACTTTACTTTCAACAACGGTGGACATCTACTTGCACCAAAAGTTATATCCAAGTTTGGGTGTTGATGGCAAAATTGTTGTTTGTTTAGGGAAAGAAAAACACTTTTGCTAAAAATAAAAATGTTATCCTGGTTGCCATGGGTTGTTTGCTATCTGTCTCTACACAATTATATTTCGGACTTTCAGCTGATATTCCTCTTGCAACATTATCAGTGAAGCTGAAGATACAATTTGCAAATTAATTTTTATGAAAGACGTGTAAGGGAAATCAAAACGATTCAAAATTTGCATGATAAATTGAAAAGATCATAATAATAAAATGCTCAGAAACTTTCTTTTATTTCTGCAATGTAGTTCAAAACCTACACAGTTGTTGTCAAAGTTAATACTCATCTGGAACCTGATTTTTTTCTTAGTTTGAAATGTTTGAAACGAATGAATGAAAGTTGGACGAGAACGCTCATTTATATACACAAATACCTGTCAAAATACCTACCAAAAAATAACCGTTTTATTGTACTCTCTAAAACAATGCCCTATTGAGTGGCATTACACTAGTTGCAAACAAAAAAATAATGGCAATTGTTTCGACGTTTATGAATACCTCGTTGCATTTTACGACCTTTGAGAGTGTTCAAAAAGTAAAATCTTCGTCCTTCCATTTGCAAGCCACCTTAGAATCACAAAACCTGACTTTTATTTGTGAACGGTGTAACAAAAGTTGATGATAAGCATATAGTATCTTTTGAATGCGTGTGTACAAACTGTCAGGGAAAATGGCAAAAAGAGCTGCAGGAGACGAGGATATGATAGGGATTAAACGGAATTTAAGTAGCCCTGTCAAAACGTCCGTCTTCATTTCACGCGTACAAAATTTTACTCTCTTCCTATCTCTCCCGAAAAAAAATCAAATATCACTTTACTTGCCAACATTTTGATATCAGACAACAGATAATTCCTCTGTCAAAAAGTAACCCTATCTTGGACTGCTTTACGTAATGCTGCTTTTATCAGATGAACCAAAAATGTAATAATGTTTCCCCTCCATTTTCTCCCCTTTCTCTTTCTATCTCTCTCTCTCGTTATGCATCTCTCTGTTCTTCATTTCTCCAAGGCTCACTCCAACAGCTTGTACCACTACCCAACAAAAAAGGTACACTTTCCGGTCCCCCATTTTTTCCTCAAGCTTTACAGATTAGTCCCGTCGTTTAGTCACGACTTGTCAAAACGCCGTCGTAGCTTGATTTTTAGTTACAAAGTACACCCCCCACTGATCTGTAAACAAGGCAGTTAAGCGTTTTAAATCTTGATAAAAATCGAAAAGCAAACAAAAAGTTAGTAACAATTTTCTAGGCAATAACAAGTACTAAATAGCCATTGTGTTTTGGTCTGTCCCGGTGTGGTTGTTGTTTCATTTTTACAAACCATGTTTCAGCAGACACTGGGAATCCTGGGATTTCAAGTGACTTTTTGTTCTCTGATAACGAAAAAGCTTTACTTTAACTCTATATCAAAACGGGTATATCATTTTTCAATAATCCGATGATATATTCAGGCATCTAATGTTACATACTTGGGATTTGTTTATCGAAGTAACAGTTGCAAAGAAACCTGCACTGATTCTTTCTCCTTTCATTGGTACCGGAAGTACTACCAGAGAGATGAGATAACTACAGAGTGACAAACAAACATTTTGGTTCCAACATTTCCCAATTTAGTACAATACATTTCCAAGTAGTTGCCTAGTAACTGCTATTTCCAATGTTAGCAACAAACTATCATTTAAAAATTACGGGAATTGTACACAGAGAGAACAACAGCCGGTTGATTTTCTTATTTTGGAGCAAAAATAAATAAATTTAACGTTAGGATGCAACCTCTTTATTTATCCTATCTCTCTGAGTACATCAGTTAAAATCTAGGAAGGAAGAATGCCGAAATGGACTAAACAAGGCACAATGTTTTCTTCGTAGTGAAATAAACATACACAGCCAGCGTATTACACGTAATATTATAATATGGAAAGGCAGCATTAATGAAAGCACCAAAATTGCATACCATTTCCATCCATTTTCATTACTTTTGATTTTAATTTATTCCTCTGTTTTATCTCTCTCGGTTGATCCGCGAAAACATTTCGGGAGATGTTATTACTACTAAAGCTTACGGTTGGTTGACATAATAATAAATAATGACGATTGTGCTCCGCGAGCAAAGGGGAATCCATTATAGTGTACAGATAAAATGAAAGACACGTACACACGTGTTGCTAGTACACAATAGTTTGATATTAATATGCCTGTTTTACGACCTATTATGCATAACCAAATTATTCATTCGTAAAGCTTTACGTGGCATCCGGATATATGGGGCGACTTGAGACAACAATCTCCGCAACGCACCTGCTTTTGTGAAGCATACCAAAAGCAAAAATACGGCAGCAAGACTGTTAGCAGAGGAGATCTTTACTGGAGTCTGAGCTCTAACAGAAAAAATACGCTCTTTTGGGCGAAAGAGGATTATTTTTGCTGATTCATTAGCTATGTTTGCAGTTGAACAAACGGCAAATGTAGCACGTTCAATAAAGGTGGCTTGTTTTTTCACACGAGTAAGCAGTTAATGATGATGAGGAGGAGAATGATGGTCATTTACTTAACTGCTTTACTGCCAGTGCACACTTGCATACGCGCCTCTTTTCTGCATGTGTGGGCACACGATAAAAGGAAAATGGTAGTAAAGGGAAAAAATAAGACAAGTTCATCTCTATATACCTTTCAACATGTAAACATTGACCGCGTGTCGTCAGTGTATGGTCGCTGTAGGGGGTCTTACTTAGCTGCAGAGATAAATAGCTATTTTCGTCAAATTTGGTGGCAGAATAGTAATAAATACGACACAGTGCAGCGAGTGGCAAGGGTTTACGGGTAACATCAAGTGGTCGCCCAGAGAAAATGTGCTCATGGGAACGTTCTTATTGTTGTATTAGAACCAAACTAGGTTTATTTATAATAGGCAATTTGAGGAGGCTGGTCACGTGTAGACGTTTCAGGGGCCACGCGACTTATTTTTCGGTACTTGTTTTTTCGTCACTGTGGCTAGTTTATTTGGTGTCTACTTGACAACAACGTTTCTATTTTTGTTGATGTGATGCCTGAAAGGCATACAGTTTTGGCCATGCGTAATGTTTTGACAAAATTGGAAAACGAGAGTTGTCTTCGGGAATCAAAAATAAAATTGTGCAGAAATCTGTCGGTAGAAACATCAAAAACGAAAAGTTGCTTTTCCTAAAATAGACAGCACACCGAGTTTTATTATCTTTGTACTTTAAAGAGAGTCTACAGAAATAAAAAAACAAGTCGACATTTGACGGTGAAATGAAGAAATGAAAAAAGACACACATGCTGCTGCTGGGTCTGATTTTTAGTTGTTACTTTCACACTAATTTATGCCTTGGTTTCCTTTCTCTTTGACACTCATCCCGAAAACGTGTTTCTCGGTTGTCGTCAATGCTGCCGTAATAATGAATAATGACAATTCTGTTTTGTCAGGGGGTAACCCAGCCGGGAAATTGAGCGCACGTGTGGATAAACAACAGCTTGATAAAATCCGACCATTTATTACAGTTTGTTGTACACAGCTAATAAAATGTATGCATACAATTTATAATACAGTAGTTTTGTCTTTTTGGACATTGGGGTGACTTGCGAAACATGTTAATTTTGTCAAGACCCGTGACCACAGTTACACTATTTTAGCCAGTTTTAAATATAGGAACCATGAATTTTTTCTACTTTATATCTATCAAAGTATAGTATAAACGTGCAGCGAAATGGACATAAAATTTTACCCTGACACTCATCCGAAGGTCATTGGCATTGAAGTTTTAACGTATGGCGTTGAAAAGGTACACCGCATTTTAGGAACGTTATGGCTACCTTTTCCGTAATATAACTTGGGTACTTACTCTTATGTTGTCTACTTTTACTGCTGGCTGCTTATATCGTGGATTTTATATGAAAATAAACGCATCTCTGTACAGTGTAACGGTAACAATAAAACCTTTATATATTTACATCGCTCCAGTTGTCTAGTTATCAGACAATATCATGACATTCTGAATGACAAATAAAATTCATCGTTTTGCTTCTCGCATTCCAGTCATTCCTTTCTGCGTTCATAAGAAACATTCCACAAATTTAACTAGACGTGATATTCCCCTAAACCCGACGAGGAACGTGCTTGGTAAATTGCTGACATTGCTTTTGTTGCAAGCTTGCGATGCCAAACTGGTTGTACACTTTGTCCGGCTGCACTCATTCATTATTATTACTACTACTAACCAAACTGCTACTGGCACAGGGGTTGTCTCTGTCTCTGCTAGATTGAGAAGGCTAGACTTGCAGGATTTGTGACTTTTTTATTCAAGATTATCCTGTGTCATGTCGGAATCGTAACTACACTAACTACGAGTTTCGTTAAGTTATGAATTTGTGATTTACAAAACGTACAGCAAAGTACACCGTTAGAAAGATGTATTCTGCATTTTTCCGAGATTTTTTTTCTATTTCTGAAATGAAAAAACAACGACCACTATCAAAATCAAAAACAGAAATACGGCTGTTTGCATTACACCACTCTTTTTATACCAATGACCATCTACAAATTAAAAACCGAATCATGACATACGGAGTTCTGCATCCAACACATCAAACCGATCAGAACACCGGTTTCTAGAATATAAGCTTTCACGCCAATGGTGTTCCGCAGTTACAAAGATAAAGGGGTTCGCGAAATATGATTGACCTTATTAACCTTTGGCCCGATGTTCCCCTTATGAGTGAGAAAGGACCTTAAAGTACTTTTAAACTAAATTTAACTTATATTATATTGTATCACAAATCTTATAAAGCGGTACAAGCGTTTCGAAAAAATGGATATGCTCGAGTATGGACTGGGAAAAGTTTACAGTAGTGCATAGTATAGTATACAAGCTATCAACTATAAACTAAGGAAAACAGAATTTCGAAATTTCTGCCGTTCATGAAATATTAATATACAACCATTATTATAATATGACCATGACCATATCATGCATTAAAATGAAAACATGTGACAAGTTGTGATGTTCCTAAAATAAACCTCGGTATAAAATACACATTTAAAAAATTACTTTATATTTTCAAGAAAAAATAGATGTATCTGTTTTGATAACGATAACTTTACGGAAATTTGCTTCCAATTTGTAGTGAACTTTTTCAATTGGTAAATATAACGCTTTTAGACTTCAGTTTAGTTAAGACAGCTATAATTGTAGTCATAGTTTACTTGCGACCATAGCTACCACCACTTCTACCACCCCCGTAGCTGCCACCCCTACTCCCTCCATTGTAGCCACCGTTATTTCCGTAGTTTCCTCCATTTCCTCCGCCATAGTTGTCATTGTAAACCCCACCTCCATTGCCACCGTTACCGCCGTTGTTGTAAGCGCCACCGTTACCGCCGTTGTTGTAAGCGCCACCGTTACCGCCATTGTTGTAAGCGCCGCCGTTGTTGTAAGCACCACCGTTACCGCCATTGTTGTAAGCGCCACCGTTACCACCGTTGTTGTAAGCACCACCGTTGCCAGCACCTCCGTTGTTGTAAGCACCACCGTTGCCAGCACCTCCGTTGTTGTAAGCACCACCGTTGCCAGCACCTCCGTTGTTGTAAGCACCACCGTTACCGCCATTGTTGTAAGCGAACCACCATAGCTGCTGCCACCGTTACCATAACTTCCACCGCTGGAGTAATGTCTTTTTACGCGACCCGCTCCTCCTCTAGTGCCTGTCGGCAAAGAATGCTCCATGTTTAATTCCATCCAATTGACCATAATCTTACATGATATTAAGTCATGTCGTGTTACCTGTGCCAGTTCCAGCAGCACCTCCAGCTCCACCGTTTCCGGCTCCACCGTTTCCTGCTCCACCGTTTCCTGCTCCGGCTCCACCAGCACCGCCGTTACCTCCTCCAGCACCGCTGTTTCCAGCCCCAGATCCTCCATGTGCTCCAAACCCTCTGCCGCCGCCAGATCGGGCTTCTACAAGCACGACGGCAGCCACAACTGCCAAAATAATCAAAATTTTGACCATTTTTGGTATTTGCTTCTCCACAAATTTCCAAAGCTATTACAATGTCTGTAAAACTCTCCGAAGATTCTGCAAGATTGGATGTTTTTCATCAGTTTACCACTGCCGTATTTATACTAAATTTCTGACCTAATTATTTTTCAAATATGCACTGGCTACACTTTTCGAAAGAAACCAAGGCAGGTCTTTTAGATATCGTGACAGGCAAAACAATGATCCATCACATCGCATTGCAACATGATACGCTCGTATATGTCCACAAATCTGCCATAATTTTTATAGTATTAACTCCATTCAGCATGTCATACTTACAAAAAGGTTCTGATCTGTACCCCGTCAACTCACAATAGCAAGACGGGGATGAAAATTTGATTAAAAAATCGTCTATTCAAACATGTATGACAGTCCATTTATAATTCATCGTCCAACATTCATATATTACCATTTGCTTTCTCGGCCTTATTGTGTTGGAATCACTATTTGAAATTTATGTCTATTTTTGTTCACGATTCGTCTTTCGATGCACAGCGGTGACAACATGATTTGCGTTACATTTATGAATTATTAATTTCAAGTAGGCAACTATTCAAAACCCACATCGTATTAACAGTTTGATTTTTAAAGTTATTCAATATCACCTGGTAATAACAAATTAGAAAAGATGAAAGATAAAATGGATTGTACAAATCCACAGACGGGAATACATCAAAGCTTTCCAACTTTGAATCTGTTACACGATTTTACAATATCTTTTAGAAATGTCAATAACATATTTTACAATTTTAAAAGACGTTGTGTGCGGTAGCCATTTAATAATACTTGACATTTCACATAAGTCGTGACAGTTGTATTTGTACTTGCAAACTTGACTTTAAATTTACCTTGTGCATTTTACGCGCTGGAGTAACGATAGAATTAAAATGTAATAACCTTGAACCAAACAGATCATCTCACGAGTTGAATAAATTTATATTCTTATGTCTTTACTGTTAAACTTGAGTACACAATATGTTCTGATGCATTGTTCACAGTAAACGTGATTATACATAAATTTTACTGTATGTAGCGCACCTGACATTGTCATCGCGTTATTTTGTTTGGCTGGAATCTCCTTTCCTTTACTCAACAATTGCTCTGCAGCAAGTTTCCAATTTTATCACGTTTCTAAGAACTTCTGATATGAAAATGAACAAGCTAGTGACTACTCAGTTCATAAATCGATATACCTTGACCTAGTAAGTTGTGCAAAAAGTAACTCCCCGTTCCATGTCATCATGTGAACCTATATTTTTTACAAGTTGTTGGAATAATTTATGCTGCTGTTGAATGATATGATAATGAGTACGTGTTATCTTACATTCGGATTTACATTACAAATAGAGCCGTAAATACAGAGTAAAGTCGTTTTCAGTGTAATGTACCAAAGACAAATCTAAATAAAGACCTGCTGAAAACATTACAGATTTTGCAAAATTTGTCATCGTGGTTGGCATCTGTCGTGCTTCTACGGCTGCTTTTAATGTGTATGTGACATGTTGTCATAGTCTATGACTCATATAATAATCAACATTCCCTTACTATTGTTACTAACGATTTGTTAGTGCAAGGCGATGATAAGGGACCGTTCATTATTCTGTGAAATTTTTGTTACGTATGTTAATTGTTAAGAATATATACTCATTTCTCATGTGCATTTGTAGTCTGCAAAAAGGAATAATAAGGAAATACTAATAAATAATACATAAGGAAAATGTACCGTGTTCCGCACTGGCCAAATTTACGATAGTGTCGAATTGTCGATCAAAGTATATGTAGTAAATACGTAGTCCAATACAATAGAATACATTTCACTCTACAATTTTGGCCAAAATAACTTTCTTTTGCCCAAGAGGAGACGTTGAAAAATGTTTACGATCAGCAATTTTAACTCTTAAGACGAAACTTTTGGTTTGGCTTACTTGTTTAGGTGCTGAAGACATTAAGAAATCAACTCAAGCCGCTGTTCATTCAGGAATTCAAGTTTCTCTATCAAACTTACTACCTACTTACTTTTCCACCATTCGACATTAAATTTATGTTTTGTTTCAAATTTTTTTTAATTCATTGAAAATATTTCAAACTCTAAATGCATATAACGACGTGTAAGATGGTTTCCGTAACGAGTGAACGTGATGGTTACCACTAAATTCAGCATGCTCCATTACATATGATTGCACCAATTGTACCCAATTTGAGCAGCTCCCCAATTTTTACTGGTGCGTCTACAGAATAAATGGTTGCACTTTAGGTGCTGAGGCAAAATGACTCATAATTACGATACGCTGAAGACAGCTATAAAAACCGCAAATTGGAAACACCAAGTAGCTGATTCATGATTTGTCACCGACAGTTACACAACACACCATTGCATTGTGGTCCAATAATGTAGGTCGTTCATTTGTTTGCAGTTTCCTGTTCTATTTTTTGTTAATGATCAGTTTGAAAATAATGTCCATTTTTTAAAACTTTATGACACTTTATATCGGCAACCAATTATCCGATTTGGCCCAAAATTTTGCATACGAGTACACTATGACCTCTTCTAAAGGTGTGTAATAAACTGGCCTTAGTGTCGAAGGTCATTTAAGAAAACGTCATTTATTTATTCACATATTAGACGAATTGAATTTGTTGAATTTTAAATATTTCCATTCAAACAGTCACACCGAAAAGTTTCTTTAACATAAATTTTCCACTCGGTAAAACCAGATTCTGAGTGTTTCTTAAAAGTAGTGCCCCTGAAATAGTAAATAAAGAAATTTCCAGACGAATTCAGCACGGTTGCAAACACGAGTAGACTCCAGATCTCGCGATACATAACTCCTCGAATAGATATAATAAAGGTAACCGAGGGCCACACAATTGTAAATGCAGAAAATGCAGCAAACGGTCCAAAAAGTTTAGCTGGTTGCAGTTCCCGTTGATTAATGGACGATAATGACTTGCGCTGTCTTCTCAACGTTTCAACTTTGCAATACGTTAAAATATTAAGTACTAATAAAATTGTAAAAGGTACCCAATACCCAGCACCGTAATAAATTATATAGAGGAGCATGCCAGGATAATATTTCTCCTGAAGTCCCGTTGAAAGCAATGCATAATTAAGATTACGAAAACTTGGAAGGTCAAAACCAGTTCCATTCAGATTTCCGTATATATTAGGTCCGACATAGTGGCCAATGAAATTAGGAAACCAAAATATCACATTCAACTGCAGCGTCAACAAAACCTGAATTTTGGCACGCTTTAATGTAAACCAAGTTCTGAATTTGATTGGATGACTAATGGCGTAATAGCGTTCGACTGCAATGATTAGTGTCACCCAAGTTGAAGCGGCCTTGCCTTAAAGCATCATAATTAAGCGATATTACATTAGAAAGTACAATTAGTTAAAAAATGTGTTTGTATGACGTTATTAAAATCGTGAATATCACCGTACACATAAAAAAGGCACTACCAGATAGTTTGTTCCAGTAAAAAATTACTTTTCCCTTTTCAAAAATGTTGTCTTTAGAAATTTAAATGCAAACAAAAAACCATTTTTAACAAATAATTTTATTTGGTGAAGATTATACTGTACTGTAATTGAACAAGACCTGCTTACCTATAATTGATGAATGTGCTAGCGCGTAGGAGACTCCAGTCACACAACTTAGGTTATCAACGTACGCAAGCACCGTTACAAGAAAGTCATATGAACGTTTGTTCCGATTTTCTTTAACAAAACTGATTATGAGGCTGTTCGTAATCAATCCAATAGTTGAAGTTAAAAGTGTGAGAAGTGAAAATATGCGACAAACAAAATGTCCTGACCCGTAATAGTCGTTGACGCTTTCACCTGAATAAAAACTCGTTACCAACTGACATTTGAAACAATTTTCAGTAAATCGTGGTGAACATTCGATCCCGTTCAACGGAAAATCTACGTCTGCACAAACAGACCCGTCCAGAAGAGTTACGTTTGTCAAATTGGGAAATAAATTAGATAAAATGAAATAGGAGATATTTCCAGTATTCATTATACTGGATGAGGTGTGCATTTATGAAAAATTATGTTAGAATGTTTGTTCAGTATTGATAAAAATTTGTAGCAACTTCGAGATTACTTAAATAATCGTATCTAACAATTCCATTTACATACTAACTCCTAAAATGACAATTTTAGCACAATGCTGCAATAAAATGTGGTTACTATGTCGCAATATCTGATGGTGATGAGTCATTTACTCTATGAGTCTTTACTCATCATTTTTATTCGCTGTGAGACGATAAGTTCGCCACAAATTATGAGAAATGAATTTACATTGTTATTTTACGTTTTTGTAAAATATCATATAAAGATTAATTTATATAAAAACTATTATTGTAAAATTAATAACTGTAAATTAAAAAAGGATAAAGCTAGGAAAAGTGTGCTTGCATTTTTTATCTGTCAGGGTTCTCGTCGTGGATGCTTCATCATAACAATTTACAATCACAAAAAAACATTTCATAATCGTATCATGTACCCTTACAAAACAAGTATGAAAACATCTGTATGTTTGTACCTTAAGTACGCTATCTACTAAATTAATTAAAATAGTAACTACTGTCATACGTACTTACTATGGTCCGCACCGCACCAGCTCGATTTACCCCGGGAAATTGCTCGCTGTATCTGGAGAACCTATTGACCAAATTTAATATGTACACACCTTTCGGTGTCCTCTGTAAGGGGATATAAGTTTGACCCACCCCTGTCGTCCTTGAGATCAAAAATTATTTAGAAAAAAAAACAGCAACATGTTACGATTATGATCATGAATTTGTTAAAAGTTGCTGCCAATAGGGCTATGGTGTCTCCCTATGCTTTAACATCGACACGAATTATTATACATTTACATTTCGCTAGTAGAAGACGCTAACATTAAAAATTGCCTGGTTGTAATATGTGTTAAAAGAAGGTTGTATAGAAGCTTTTGTAAAATCGTTGTTGTTGTCGAGAGGATGTGTAAAAATTTCTTAAGCTCATTATTATTAGTGGCTGTTTTCAATGCGTCTAGGCCCATAGCGCACAAAATCAACTGCACACATGCGTAAACTCCGCACAAGCCTTTTTCCGCACGGTATATAGTCCGCACAAGCCATTTTACCCATGGTACATACTTCGCACAAGCCTTTTTGCGCACGGTATATACTCCGCACGAGCCTTTTTGCGCACGGTATATTCTTCGCACAAGCCATTCTCCGCCCAGACCTTTTCTTTTGGTA
>JAHZNB010006006.1:0-12324 GCA_027744295.1 Callyntrura guangdongensis
TACTTTGTCACAGTCGCAACACTTTTTTTTATGTTACAGCAAGATTATTTTCCGCTTCTAATTTTTGTTTATGTTAATTAATGTTAATTTAATAGCTTAATTTCAATTTTCAATTTAAAAAAGGTACCTAATTTATCAATCAACTTGCCATGGGTAGTTTAGTTATGAAGCCGGGATCAGTTTGGTCTACATTTAAAAATGAATGTAAAGTAATTTGACATTGAGAGTACAGTACAGCTTTGTTGTTGATGCTGTCTATATTTTATGAAACTATAAAAATACGTAATTGATGACACTTGTGCGATGCTAGGAAGGAAAAACTCTACACAACACTCAACAAACAGCATTTGTGTGCTGTACGTTTGTAAGACTTAATTTTGCTGTACATTTTTATACTTAGAGCAAACGCTGTAGCATTGTAAGAACAAGATTTCAAATTTTGAAAACTACCAGCATTGGCATTGTGAAGCCAGGATAAAATTAAAGAGTACTTTCAAGCAAAAAAAAAGTTTTTTATGTAAATTATTTTTGTGGGAGCATTACACGTTTTGTAAACAAGGTCATGTACCATAACTGGGCGATGAAGACATACACATACAATTACCAAATTACTGCCGTCTCTGTACCTAAGCTATAATGAGGAATTGCAATTTTTGAAACAAGTAGCTGCAAAATTGAGGTTACTGGTACCACTAAAATTCATGATTATAATGACTTCCTGCATTTTAACGGATATCATTTGAGGGATATCGTTATATGTGGATTTAAATTATTTTTTGCTGAATTTTTTACAGCATTCTATATTGTGCTTTCGTGGTAATTGTTCTCGAATGAATTACATCTGCTTATTTGTTAAGTCCTTGTTAGGTATCAATTGTATCATCATCGCTGCTCCAACGTTCAGTACTCTTAGCTTTGATTGTTCAGGCTAAAAAGGCTGTTTTTTATTTTTTAAACTAGCATGAGCAACGGAAAGTAAATAGTAAAATAAGTAAAGTAGTGACAAACATAATTTGTAGAAATTTGCACCAGTTCCACCATTAAATACCCATGTTTTTCCAGA
Organism: Callyntrura guangdongensis; assembly: GCA_027744295.1. Classification (NCBI taxonomy): domain Eukaryota; kingdom Metazoa; phylum Arthropoda; class Collembola; order Entomobryomorpha; family Paronellidae; genus Callyntrura; species Callyntrura guangdongensis. The sequence continues at coordinate 1,064 of JAHZNB010006006.1, forward strand.
GATCCTTGGATGTACCACAACTGGATTATGCCTGTCTGTTAGCAACACAACGCATATCATGCTGGACTGCTGCCAAGAGCATTAAAAATCCTCATTGACATCATAAGGAAGTCAGAGAAGATGAAGTAAGTAGTGTAAACGAAAAGATGTAATGTTTTACTAATGATTCCATGACTTTTGCCAATTCTAGTTATAAACCTTGCACCGAAAGAGACATATGCTATAGCTATATATCATCGTGTTTACATTACAGTACAACGTTTTATAAAATATTTCACACCTTGTTGGTCGTCATAAACATGCAATCAGAAATGAAGAAAAATGCAAAGCATTATTTTTAATACTGCTTATTATAGAGAGATGGTACAACAATCACAAAATGAGTGACATTTAAAGAAACAGGAACAAAAGAAAATGCATACGTGTACAATCAAAGTTTGTATGAAGATGTAACATGAAAATTACATTATTACTCTTTAGGCTCGTCGTTCGTTACATTGCAAGTGTGCTCGACCAGCACTGTATTGTTCTCGCAACATTCTGGCAACTTTGACATTATCACAGGTGATTTTTTGCAGACATTTGGAAATGGCAGTCTGTCGTCTGTAAACAAAAGAGAAAAAGTGTATTATCATCATGTATTTCAAAGTATCGCTACCGTAAGCTCTCTGAGAGCGTCCTAATTAGTTCCACACGGAACACCTTTGCAAGGTCACTGTCATGGTCGTTTTAAGCATGGAGTTTCAAATTTTCTGGGGTGGTTTGGTTAATATCATTCACGGACAGGTGAATAAGACTAAGCACAATATTGTGTTTAATATGCTACATACGCGCAAACATCAGCAGAGTTCATGGTAGGTACAAATTCCTGGCAAGTTTCAATCCAAGGAGCAGTTTGTTGAGGACAATTTTGCTCATCCTCGGGTCTACCTTCGGCAGCGGCCTTTCTGAAGTTTCCTGTTGGTGAAGAAGCGATTTATGTTTTTACAACTGCCAAGGTTTATTGCGTTACAATACGTATGGTTATCTATGCACAACATTATTTTCAGCAAGACCATACCAACTGTAGTTGCGCCGTTGTCGTTTCCGCAGAAGGCAGCAGCAGTAGCACGGTAAACTGCAGGAAGATGTGGTTCTTTATCCTTTCCACACCTGTCCGAGACCGTTTTTCTCATGTCATCCCAACATTGCAAATACTTTCCGCGATTTTGACAAATGACGGACACTGTTTCGAAAGGATCTTGTGGCTTTGCTGCGCTGAGCTTTGTTGTGCAGTCGGAGAAAGAGCTCTGTCAAAAAGACGGAAAATGTTGATCCTAATACGTCTAATCGTAATTTTACCATTTCAAAGCTTTAAAAACACTTACAATAACTTCCCATGTAGTGTTAGATCCTCCGGTTGCTGATTCACAGGCCTTGTGAAGACCAATGTCGAATTCCATGAAATCTCCAAAGCTAACCAGATTGGGTTGATGGCTCTCCTCGCCTACGGCATATCCAATTAAAGCAACTGCCAAAATGGCCAAAGGCTTAAAACCAACCATTTTTGGTAATTTTTCGTATCAAAAGACTTGGAATGAAACGAGTTCGGATAAATGCCAACTGCGAATAACGTTCCAGCTATTCCAACAACAAAGGCATGTCCAGCAGTCTTGGTCAACAAAACTAAAATGATGCCCCATCAGGGATCTGCATTGTCTTTTATATTGCGATGAGAATATAAAGCTGTCATTACAAGTTATTAGTATCATCCTCATAACATCATGACCATACTAGTACACGACAATAGAAGTGTGGTAATGCAGGTAGATCCTCTGCAGCCCATTACGATTCCATTGCGTTTTGCATTGTTGACTTTCTTATTATTATGTGTACAATTCTACTGGCTATAGTCAGCATATAAAAATATTCTAAACAATGCTTGATAAAAATTATTACTTTATTATGTCTGGTGAGTTACGCGCGTGAGTGTTACCATATTAAGATCACTTACGTGTCTTTGAAAAGTTCCTTTCGTTTACTATGTCAGTATTAAAGTAGATTTAAGAAAAAACCTTCATTGTGCCATCTCCATTAGGTAGATTGACTTTGTCGCACTATTTTAGCATTTCTTGGCTTGTGTGAAAAATGAAAAAGCTAATTGCACTCTCATATGAAATACTTTGGAATCAGAGAAGGAAAAAAATCACAGTTTTAGGACATGCAGTTATGCAATGCAAGTTTATGCCAAAACATGCAATAAAAAGTTTTGTCAAACCTAAATGGTATGATGGGAACAGTAATAAAATATGCAATTTTTTGTCAAAAATGAATAAAAATGACTCCAATGAAATGAAAAGATGGTCCCTCAGATGGACTTTAATATTGGGTCCGAGGAACCCCAATATTGGATCTCCCTAAGAATATTTTTCATTCTAGGGACCCAATATTGGGGTCCCTTGCAAAAATTTAATTTTAATTATAACAAAATCTGTTATCTCGCAAAATTAAATACAGATTCGAATTCTTTATGAAATTTTGCATCTTTTTGTCGTGGTAATTAAAAATCTGCCGTGGTACACTAAAGATATAAATTTTAAAATTAACTTTATGTGAATTTAATTGTTGGTGTTTATATTATGATGTTGGAATACCTCAAAATGTAATTGCAAAAGGAATACATTACTAAATTTTGTTGAGTATATAAACACCAACAATAAAATTTCAATAAAGTTGNAATAAAATTTCAATAAAGTTGATTTTAAAATTTATTTATATAATATCTTTAGTATGCCACGGCAGATTTTTAATTGCCATGACAAAAAGATACTAAATTTTATGAAGAATTCGAATCTGTATTTAATTTTGCGAGATAACAGATTTTGTTATAATTAAAATTAAATTTTTGCAAGGGTCCCGCAATATTGGGTCCCTAGTATGAAAAATATGTTTAGGGACCTAATATTGGAGTCCCCTTGAGGAACCGAATATCGTGGTCCCTGGGACCCCAATATTGGCCCCACCTATGTAGAGATCTATCACCAGGGCCAGTTGAGTTCCAGATTCTTCTTGGAAATTATGATCTGGCATCTTTACCAAGAATTTTTTCCCCTGCTGTCTAACATTCAATCTCCATTAAAATCGACACAATAAAGTGTTATAATAACACTGTTATTACATCCACTTTATCAGTGTAATACGACCGATCACGACTGACGAATGACGTTAAATGAGCAATTAGATAAGCAAAGATATGTAGTCTTGCAGATGCCGAGATCTAGTGTGATTGTGAATTTGCAACTCACCTTTCCGTATACTGAAAATCAAGCTAACAAACAACACTTCAACAATCATTTTATTTGCCCAGCCCATTTAACGCGCACGTATCAAAAAGCATGTGCTCTTTGTTGAACAATAACTAGACGTGTTATAGACAAAACGGCGCTGATTTGGTCACGATTCAGTGCTACTATTTTATTGCGATGACATAACCTGTATTGTACTGCTATAATGTTATATAAATTAGCCATCGTGCGTACGGCAGTAGTAGTATGTGGTTCTTTTTTTCTATGGTACTTTTTTAAGCGTTTAACAAAATGAAAGTAAGCATCGCTTGGAATAATTATTACAAATTATTGTTATCAGATGCCACAAAATAAATAGCCAAATCAAAATGACAATGGGTTCTAGTTCTAAAACAGTTTTTGCGAATACAAATAAAATTGCTATTTTTTACGGTATGCCACTTTGATTAAGATTTGCTAAACGTATTGGCCTGCACATTTAGTATAAAAATTAGCAAGTGCAGCAAAATGGTTTTTTTGCGTTTCAATGGTCAATGTCATTTACACCCAGCCATAGGAAATTCGAGTGAATTGAGTCACCCAATCATCATCAATGTAGCATAGAGGTGTGCGCTGAAGTTGTTTTGACATTGCATTTATAGCAATAAAAGAAAATTATGCAATCAGATGAGAGAATAAAAAAGGATGTTTTGTATTTCGTCGTATCAGAGAATGCTTACTATGATTAAATACGTCAATCATGGCCTGGACCCCAAAATCTTTGTGGTTTTTTCACTAAAGAATATACAAGTTATCTTCAGCCAAATGTTCATTTCGTGCTACCCCAAGCAAAGAATAATTGTTTGAGGATGAGCACGATATGCCGGTACTTATTGGTTGTGACTTGCCAATGCTACATTTTATCTTGAAGCTACATTATAGAAGTAGACATGTCGATATTTAGTTTCATAGGTATACTTTCTTTTTCATTTCATCTTGACAGCGAAATACATTAAAACTGGGTTTATTGAAATTGGAAGTATAACCTTTTAACTTGTTTAAAATGAAATATTATATAATGCTTCATTTTAAAAATATTTTTACGACCCTAAAATAAATAATGTTACATTATAACCATAAAAAATTTATATTTTTTTTATTAAACATCTTCCTTTGTTCTTGGTGAAAGAAACTGAAACGGGTATAGATTTTCTAGGAGTTTTTCTAAAACAAGAATCCAACTTAGTGTCCAGTATAGGAATATCAAGAGATTAATTAGTAGAAACAAATATTATTGGTTTTAAGGTACACCATATTTGTAGATAATATCCCATTCGATTCAGATTTGGTTACCACTTTTGTAGCTTCCGTTGCACATACCCACACGGGCCGTGCGCAGAGCATTACTTTTTTACATTTCGTACATGGTTGTGTTTCTGCAGTTGTTGCTAGAGTGCAAAAACCATACAATTTAGCACACTATAACTATTAAATAACCGATTAATTTTTGACAATATTCGAAATAGTAATGGCTTATAGGAAATGGAATCCCCTCTCCGGTTTTCATACATGATTTCAAAACAAAGACAAGGAATCAAAAATATTTATAACAATAAATGCTGTCACATACAGCATACTGCTAGTGGACAGCCCAAAGAAATATAGATTACTAATATTAAAATCCAACAGAATGGACGGAGGGGAAGGTGATCCCATCCCTGCCGAACCTTCATCGAAATCAGTTCCGGTGGAGTTGACCCCAATCAAAGATGATGAAACAAAACGTGAGCTTTAGCATAATTGGATAATGAGCCATGATTTAAAACGATCGTAATGACTTCTTACACATTCTTGGTACACTTACAGTTCCAAAGTTTGTTAACTGCCCTCCTGGAATGGATATAATGTTCTCAACTGAGGCCATAGTGGTACAACAGGAGGTTAACAATCTAGAAGGTTGGTTAGTATATCAAATACAGAAATACATGATGTTCATGCTTCAATACCACTGATGGCTTTTTGTTCATTTAAGCGTACATATTGCATCTTGTAAGAAATGTCAACTTTTTGCAATTCCCCAGTTTTCACCGGTTATGAAGCAAATAACAAATATAGGATTTTGGATTCATTTGGGAAGCCAATTTACTATGCCGTTGAAAAAACTGGTGCATGCACCCGAAACTGCTTGCGGTCGTCCAGACCCTTTAAAATGATTGTCATAAATAACCAAGGCCAAGAAGTTTTACATCTTGAACGTAATTGTAAATGTTGCTGTTGCTTGTGTTTTGGAAAATGCTGCAACGTAAATTTTTCTAGTAACATGCCCAAAATTATCGTATCAACTTTTAAGTCCTTTCGATCATATCACTTGTCATTTCAAATTTTTTTGTTCCAGGAATTGAATGTTTTAACGGCACAAGGCGAGTTATTGGGGAAAATTTCACAAAATTGTGGACTTTTTAGCTGCTGCTGTCCATCATTTACCATTAAAGATGCAGGAAACAATAGTCGCCTGCAAATCAAGAGCCCCTGTTTATTGTGTATGTGTTGTAAGGTGAGTACCTTTGAAAACATATATAGCCATGCTTTGTCAAGTTAACTAAATTTTTACATCTACATAATATACCCTTTAACCTACTCGAAACAATTTTTATGGACATTCGTAAAGGCTAAATTTAGTGTTCAAACGGCGGAAGGGAATATAATTGGAGAGTTAACCAAGGAATGGGGAGGGTTTGGACGGGAAATTTTTACTAAAGCAGACAACTATGGTGTCCACTTTCCAAGGGATTTGGAGATCATTGACAAAAGTCAGTGTATTTATTATGTAACAGCATTATTAGATCACCATTACGGAAACTTTATTGTTCAACAAATCTAATTTTCTTTACATTTACAACAGCATTGCTTTTGGCGTCTGTCATGCTAGTGGTATGGGCTTGTTGAGCTACACAAGTTTATTATTACTTAATTTAATGATTTTTGTCGTATGGATAACCTGTTTTCAAACAAAGAATAACTTCTACTATCGTTTGCTTGTTAGGATATGATGTTCTTCGAAGGTAAATAGTATTGCTGTTAATCTCACTCTTGCAAGTTTTTCGGATTCGGCCAGATTTTCTTGCTTGGCCTTTTATGCGCTTATTCCTAATGAGCTAAACATTTGACATCCATTAATGCGGTTGACAAAAAATTATGTGCCTGCCTACATATAACTAACATCGATTACATTTTTTATTAAAGTCCCCGCCTACCAAAATTGCTTATCTAAAAATAAATATATTTGCCTTTAAATATGAAGTTGCTATTATGTGGTTCATTATAAACTCTTTCCCTTGCTCGCTTATTTCACGTTTTCGATTAAAACAAACAATAATATTCCAAGTATAAAAATCCAAGTCTTTTATGCATTCGGCAACAAACTAACAACTCAGACACAGACAAGAAGTTGAGTAAATAAGCCATTTTTATTACATGTTTATTGATAAGCATTTAAGCACGAAGGAGTATACATACACATATACTTAATGATATAAGAGATCATCCGACCGCTCGGCGCTGATAAAATGACCTTGAACTGAGCTAGTAAAGCAGAATATTTGTGGTAGCTTCTCGTGTCTACTTACTTGACAGATTTATGGAAGATTTTCAGGCAAAATCAGGCATCATCAACAGATGTAAGTAAACTGGCCTTTTTTATCATGCTCGGTTTGGCTAGCCTTTTCTTGTCCAACCAATATGCGTGAGTGAATTGTGTATTCGTGCATCTTTGACTCGATTGTGTGTGTGACAGATGAATAAAATTGAGCCAATCTTCCGATCATATTGTGTGGAACGAACGGATAGTACTTAAATAAAACGTGCCCGATTTTTATACATTTTTTTATGTAAAAGTAGTGTGTTCAACCGGCGTCAAAATGGCGAGTTTTTGCGCAACAATTTTACAAGACTAGTTCTAACACTACAACACGCTCTTTTGCTTCGCTTCATCAAGTAAGAGATGTAAATGAATCATAGACAAGTATAGTATAAATTTTCTGCCTGTTTCTCGAGAACGAAACAATCGTCGTTGTCTGTTCTGTTGAGTCTTTGCATTTTATGTTATTAATTCAACTCTCTGATTTGATGTGTAGTATACACATGAATAGATGCATACAGTTTAATATAGTCTCCTCAGTTGTGTCCGTGTTATAAAAAGCCGCTCAATTTAAAAATTAATCATGGCTACACAAAGAATTTGCTTTTATTGTGCCATAACCATTGGAGGGAATAAACGTGACAAATAGATTAAATGATAATAATTAACAGAATATTGTGGTGTAGCTGCAACCAAGTATGTTTAGTATGCATACTAGGGAAAACCCGTTCCCGCCAAAAGAAAATGGGAATCTAGTCGTTAATATGTAACAGCAGCATGTTCATTTTTTCAGTTTTTGAAGACTAAGATTCAAATTTGCTGGTTTTAGCTTAATTATATGCAAATTGACCCCAAGAGGCACTCGGGGGCTCAATCTTATTTAAAATATGAAATCTCTCAGGTCGAAAACCCTTTTCCTCTGGTTTTTGGTCCTTCTGGTTTATTAACTCAACTTGACCCCATGGGGATAGGGCTCTCTAAATTTAACTCTAAAATGACCTTAAAAGTCCCACTAAAGTCCCCTCAAAAGCTCCCGTCATAGTTACTTCTAAAGTTCCCTCTCACATTCCACTAAAGTATCGTCAATACTCCCTCCAATGATATCCCAACCCAATACTACCTCCAAAGAATCCTTCAAAGAATCCTTCAACGAGCTTGTGTATTTGTCACCGAGTTTGAGCTCATGTGGAGGTATTCAATCATTTGACATTCGGTTACATCCAGAGGTAACAAGAGTCATCTAATTTAAACCAAATCAATGTGGCAAATAACATACATAGTATGCACTTATATACCGAGTATGAGCCCATTTAGATGTATTTAAGCATTTAAGCTTTGGTGGCCTACAGAGGTAACAGGGGTCATCCAATCCGAAAAACAAATCGATATAGTAGTTTAGGTACATACATAGCATCTATATACCGAGTTTGAGCTCATTTGAACATGGTTGAACTTTGACCCAAAATTCTACCCACCGGGGTAGCGTGAGACATTATCCAAATCTCAGGTTAATTGCAGGAAAAGCTGTAAGAGAATAGGTGAATGTCCCGTCATACACACTTGGATTTTATATGTATGATATTACATGATTGATGCATGTATGTATGTGTGGAAAATCGTGCTAAGATTTATAATCGCAATGTCAGTGTATCTCGAACAAACCGGATATTTAGACTTTTATCAGAAAAAGTGTTAATATCTCAAGAACAGTTAAGGAACCTGTATTTTTGCGCCGAACACGTTCAGGGTATCGAGAATGTTTATGACAAATTTCAGGGGAAATGGTGGTAAGGAGCCAGAGAAGAGAGCCAGATAAACAAACAAACAGACTGTTATGATGAAGACGTTGTTTCCGATGATGCTCAGTTTCGTTAAAATGCCAAATATCATAAAAAATTACTGAAGTCACTTAATAACTCCCAATAGCAATTAAGCTCATAATTGTTAAATTAAATATAACAATTTACTCATTTTTTATTCAGTACAATTATCAGTTACGAACAGAACTAGGAACTTATTGCTACCTCTTTTTCAATCTACAGACAGATAACTCACCACTTATGCCGTGTGTGTACTAACCACTGACACAAAAGCACACTGAAAAGTCTTTGCGAGATGTTACAATAATTCTTTTCCATCTTTCACGTATTCAGTAACTAAAAACTAATCTCCATGACAATTTTCAACTTTGGAGATGAACTGGAACTTTTACAAAACTAACGCACAAGCATATTTTCCAAAAACGCATTATTTCTTTGCATGTAGTAAAGGCATTTACAACAAATCAAACAAGTAAATACTATACAATACATAACGATACATACAAAACGTATTTAGATGGCGTGCAGCTTCACCACGCTAAATTCACTTATCACTAACGTACACAACATTCTAAACAGTAAATAAATAGCTAACTAAAGCCACAACACAGACAGTGACCAACGGTGTTATTACGTAGACATTGCGTATTGTAGCTACAATGCATAACACCAGGCCGGCGATTGCATGGTCTTGACGACTGCTGTTATTATTTGCTATAATCGCTAACAAGTGAATTGGATCATATCATTCCTTACTTGCCTATTTGAGTATTGCCATCTTCTGAGCTTTGGTTTACAAAATTGTAAACTAAACTTTACAGTGATTATAAACACAATCAACAAAAGAAATGGACAATAAGGATCAAGATTTCGTTTCACCAGAATAGTATTACCCAAGTTTGGAAGCTATTAAATGCATATAAAATATAATTTTTTAGTCATTCGATAAAAAATGATTACATCAGTTATAATCAGAATTTGAAAATTTATTTCAATGAATCAGCAATGAATCCGTTTGTACTGTTGCACCTACTAGATCTTTCCACGTTAAGGTATGTCAATGACAAAACTCTAGATAATAACATTTGAAATTTTGAAATCCACATAAAAAATAATTTTTTATTCCAGTCAAGACATCAACAATCGGTCAGTTTAGCGTTAAGTCAACGCTGATTAAGCGCAGGACAACCCGAACATGGGGTACCTCCAAAAACCTACAAGAGGATGTAAACCAGGACAGAAGAAAACCCATGTTTGTCTGACTTGGGGAAAGGCGTATCTTCACAAAAAACAACTTAAAACACATGAGGACACATTGTGTTACATTCACAGTAGGTGTGAGAGATGTGGAACCATGTTCACCTGTGTTAACAGCAAGAGAAAACACAAGAGAATGGTTAACTGTAAACGCCAAATATTCTGCCCAAAATGTGGTCTTTATGTAAAAGACCAACAACATTTAAAGGAACACGTTATGAAGTGTGAAGCCATATTATGTGGCGTTTGCAAGACGACATTTTTCAATTTGTCGGAACTACTAATACATGTAGAAGGCCAGCACAAAAAAGATACAGGATACCTGGATTCCATGCGCAGATTACGCGTTGAAAGATCAAACGCTCAGCAAAGGTAAATGCAACTAGTCAAATTATTCATTTGATGAGATTATGATAAGCCAGTAAAAAATTATTTTTTATGATATTATTTAAAAAGTGGCAAGGATAAACTTGTGCTTCCTCTGGAGTGGAATAAATCTAGCGATGAAGGAATGGAAATCAACAATGACCAGGACGATAGCACGACAAAGTCCAAGGAGTATAAGTGTGAATATTGTAACACCGTCTTTGTAAGAAAAAAGAACTTGAGACGACACGATCCCAGTACCTGCATAGAAAGAAGAAAGTGCAAGATATGCGAAATAGTGTTCCCATCCACTGATAAATTGATTAGCCATAACATGACTATGAAATGCGCAGACGGAATTTACTGTACAAGCTGTGGGAAAAAGTTACCAACAATGCGCGCCTTACAACGTCATCAGACGGTAGACCACTCTTCATTACCCGTAAACGAACATAACATGACAGATGTAGGTTCAGTCAACACGGAAGAAAAAGAACAGAAAGACGAAGTCCTGAAACCATCATTCAGTTGCAGTAATTGTGGTCAGAGTTTTTCGACTGCAAAATCGTTAAAACGACATACGGGATTTCGCAATTTACTTTATTGTGAATTCTGCGGTTCGGAATTATGTGGGCCAAGGCACAAGGTTCGTCATCTTCAAAAATGTACGTCCCCCAGAGCACGTATATGTGAAAAATGCACGAAAGTATTTACGACACCAAAAATACTACAACAGCACATGCTAACAACTACGTGTGGACGTACCGAATGCGAAGTATGTGGAGAAAAATTTACAAACGCTCATCGCCTCATGTTACACATGGTTGAAACACACGAGAAGAAGTTACTCCGACACGAACCGCAACAAAACATGTAAGTTTAATGTTACGAGAAAAACTTCAATGTCTTACTTGTTTC
>JAHZNB010006007.1:0-14490 GCA_027744295.1 Callyntrura guangdongensis
GTCGGACATACCTTCTTTCCCTTTCTTCTTATTTTCTTTCTTGTTTCCTCACATGCCATTCTTTTCTCATACCTTTTCTTTTTTCTCACTTTTTTGACGGAATGAGAAATTCCTTTGCATCTTCCCCTTTTCTAGAACATATATTTTTTCTTACGAGAAATATGTATTAACAAAGTGTTAAGGTGTCTGGTGTGTAGAGAATATATATGGTTATGCTTTTTTAGAAGATGCTGTCGTCTCCCCGAAAAAAATTGGCAAAGTCCGTCAATGCCATAATAAATTTATGCACGTCGCTACACGGTTGGACTTTAAAGTTTTTATCTCCTGACACGTCTGCAAGTTGAGACATTCAGGTTGGGAGCGAGTATATTTATGTATATGTATGCAAGGGGGAAAGTGAATAAATGATAGATTGTCAAACGAACACAGGTTGAGAAAAGCAGCGTTTTAGGGCGAACACTAGGAGATATGATCCCTTTTGCATGGCGATATTACATATTGATCTCATACTAGAATATTTTTCGCATTATTTATGCATAGCAAAAGATGATCCAGTTCCAAGTATGACGCATTAGTTATTGAACATCTGTATGTAATTCGATATTTCACCTTGACATGTTCAAAAAAGCCGCGAGAAAAAAACCTACCATATAACTTGTGCATGAAATGTGTCTAGGTATCCGCCTATTATTTGCAGCTGCTAAAAAAATAAGCTAAAGCATTTCCCTAAGAAAAAAAGTCAATTTCATTAATATTTTTCATATTCCTACCTTCGTCGATTGTCAGCTTGTCAGACTTTGGCGAGTGGACAGGATCATCTTGGTCATGGCATATTTGCTGCTGCTGCTGTTGAGTTTCCACCAAAGCTCGTCGGGCGGCTGCTTGGTTCTCCTCTCCTGCTTTAATCCGTTTACTACGACGTGTCATCGTGGTCTTGCCGCCCGATGAAGGAGTTGTCGTCGTGTTACCACCACTTTTAGGAACTGACGACGGTGTCGTTGTCGTCGTCGATTCTGGGGAGGACGATGATGATGATGATGATGAGCGCGTGTCATTGGTGGACTTGGTTGTGTTCTTGGCGGTCTTGCTCGTCTCATCGGTGGATGATGATGATGATGATGCGGGTAGAGTTGACGGACTCATCCCGTTTGTTTTTGGACTTACTAGTGGAGTGTTACTTTTGGAAGACTTGGAGGTGGATGATGATGATGCGGGTAGAGTTGACGGACTCATCCCGTTTGTTTTTGGACTTACTAGTGGAGTGTTACTTTTGGAAGACTTGATGTTGTTGTTGTTATTATTATTGTTATTATTATGACTGCGATGACTATTCTCACTGTTAGTGCTGTTGTTATTACTACCACCACTACTCCGTCTACTAATGGGGAGTTTTGTGGATGGTGCTGATGCTGCTGCTGCTGAGTCGAGATCCTCTGAAGACACACTGGTGGTTTTGGATGATGGCTGAGTGGCTCCTGACGAGTTGACTTCTTCGTCAATCACCAACTCTTCAGACGCCTCCTCCAGTTCTGTAATCAAAAAAATGAAAAAATATATAAACTGATATGTACCGAGAGAAATAGAGAGAGAGAGAGAGAGAAGGAGAAAGGCTACAGATGAGTTTTTCGTGCGAGAGGAAAGACTATAACGACAATTTTATTTCTTCAGATGGTAACATCAGGAGAGGATAGCAATTCTCCAGGAAAAAAACAGGTCATCATAATTTCATCTCATCGTGTTTGTTGGTCTCCCAGATGGAAAAAGTAAACTGGAAACGGTTAATCTTTTTTTCGGAGAAACACACGTTGTTCACTTATAACTACGTGTACATATATATGATCGGGGTATAATACAGTTAACAGGAACATTTGTCCAGATGCCCATGCAATTCCAATAATTTGATGGACGCGACAGCAGACGGAGAGAGGGAAAAAGGAAAGAGAAAGAGAGACAGAGCGTACGAGAGAGAGAGTGTGTGTTGACCACCTCAAGAGATGATCATCCCCGGTGATTGCATTACTTAAGTGGAAAAGATGGATCATCTGGCAAAGAGTAAAAGTGACAAATTACGTCTGGATGTGTGAGCTCACAGATCGCAGGAGAGAGAAAAGAGAGAAAAAAATATAATTCCCAAAAGTGGAGTGGTCTGATCAAAAAACGAGTTTTTGTGTGTATATTTCTTTCTGTATGACTTTCACTCATTCAACCGTACACATACTACAAATAGCTAGAAAAGTACCACCTACCACTACCTCCATCGGTACGATTGGATTAGATTTTGGAGGAGTCTGTCATCATCGTATCACCGTAGACCGTGCGTTATGCGGATGCTCACTACGACGACGACAGAAAGACAGTCACTGCCAATGTGACCTTTTTATGCTCACGTTCGTACCCGTTTTCAAATGAGAAATGTAACGAAATAATCATCTACAGAAGAGAAAAAAAAAATTGTGCTGTCAAGCGGTCTACAAACACATACCGAGATACTATTTGCCGTCCAAGTATTACCGTCCTGTTCGTCTATTTACTGCCAATTGCTCTGTTTCTGCTGTGTAAGGGAAACGAAAGGGAAAGTCTTTCTCTATGTGTGTGAGTATATATGTGTTTGTGCTCCTGAGCAATAACAAATAGCCAAGTGCCATCACCACATATGAAAACAATAATGCACACACACAACTGTGTAATGTCATTTGACTTGTTGTTTTCTTCGTATACTTTTCTCTTTCATTTGATAATACACACAAACACATACATACAGCCAGCCTGCTTCCTATTTTCGACCTTCTTTCACATCGACATCTATTCTAGTTGTCCAAATGTATCTTTTTCATTAGACAAGTCGAATCATATCTGTTTCGTTTGAGTGAGTTTTGATCCCTAAAAGTGCCTGGGTACAAGAGAGCAACTCAGCAACAGACAATAATAATCGGGTATACAAAAAATGAGACGAAAAAATTATTATGAGTTGATATATATATACCTACTTCTAGTTCTAAGGGAACTTTTTAAAAGAAATATGACAAAAAGACAACATACCACGTTGCAAACACCGCGTGAGTAGCAAAGCACATTCTCTTATGAAATGTACTTTCCCTGTCGCTCATTTTCTCAGTTGCCTTCCCTTTTGTTTATCTCAAGTTTTGATCCCTAAAAGTGCCTGGGTACAAGAGAGCAACTCAGCAACAGACAATAATAATCGGGTATACAAAAATGAGACGAAAAAAAATATTATGAGTTGATATATGTGTACTTACTTCTAGTTCTAAGGGAACTTTTTAAAAGAAATATGACAAAAAGACGACATAGCACGTTGCACACACACACCGCGTGAGTAGCAAAGCACATTCTCTTATGAAATGTACTTTCCCTGTCGCTCATTTTCTCAGTTGCCTTCCCTTTTGTTTATCTCAATAACAAAAATGATTTTTTTTTCCTTTCTATCTGATCCGACATATCAAGGGGAAAGTGTCCCAAAAAATGAAATAAAACTCACAAGAGTGAAACGTGTTCATATCATTATTGTCATTTTCAAATATGTACAACGACGGGGAAAACGCGTTCTCCTTTCCCAACTACTTATAGGTTGTTGATTTTTACCAGAGAGAAAAATACGACAACTTTTTTTCTGATGATGATGATCTCTAAATAAAAAGCAATCATCTATGCATATCATTGTCATCAGTGTGCATTCTCCCAACAAAAATGCACCAACCATCAGGAGCATTCAAGAGAGAGAGAGAATATTATTACGTAATTCAGTCAAGGCAATCATCCTCTCCCAACCCAAAAACCTTTTTCTTATTTTTCACTTAAAGAATAAAAATCATCCCACCGTTTGATACATATGTTTAACATTTTTTGATAAACAACCAGATGTTTACATAATTTACTTTTGAAAAGATATACTTTACAAAAAAATGAGAAACTAAATAGCTGAAAAAAAAGATATAGTCTACATGTGTGTTATATTACGGTGACATCAAGAAAGCAATCGTAATCCATTTATTCGTAAAAAGGGAGAGAAAAAAGTAACATTTTTTTCTCCTCTATCTCCATATAGCTATACAGACACACCATGTAAACATGCACTGTTTTTATATACCAATTTGTGTATATGAATATCACAAATAATTTATGTTCCTTTTTTTCTCTTCAAAATTATACTACAGCTTATACGATTTCTGTATACATGTACATACATATGTGTAGCAGCAGCTAATAAGATTTTTACCCCTCTTTTGCGTTACATGATTGCCATTGCCGACACTTACTCTGCTCAACACTTGTTATTTGCACTTTCTTCTTGTTACACGCATGCAGAGAGAAAGAGAGCCCGAGAGCAAGCTACTACATTTCATTTCACCCTCGATTTCTTTCCACTTATCAACTCATGAAATCTAATATAGTAATAATAATATTTTCATACATTTGGGTAAACAGTTCACACACTGCTGGGAAGAAAACATGGCAGGGACGTGTTATTAAGTTTATAGGCTCATCACACCACATCATACAAGGCGTAGATGTTAGGAAGCAGAGCTGAGAGATGGTATGATGCTATAAGAAATGGGCACAGCAACAGGAAAAGGGCACTCAACTTTCTCTGTCGTTTTTTTCTCGATTTTTCTTTCACACACTCAAACGACAGAGATGTAACATCAAAAAAATAAAAAAAAGGGAAAGCAAAAGAAAGTAATAGACGGTTATGCATACATACAAGTGTAAAAACGTTTCACTTTTTTCGGGTATTTTCCCATTTTAGGTATTTTGCTGGGCTCCTTGTGTTTTTTTTCGGGAAGCCCGTATTACAAAATTTCTGTATGCGTAGACAATTTTTCTCACTTATTTTTATCCTCTCTTATCCACTGCGCTGCTGTTGATTATGATCACAACAGGCAGCAAATTCATGATAATTTTTGTAAAGCGGAGAGAGAGGAGAATTGTGCCCTTTTGCTATTCACAGAATAGTTCCCGGCATTTATCTTTTTTTGTCGGGGTTACTTATTTCACGCCTGCCGTCTGTCTTGCCATGTAACACGTATAACGGTGATGCGGGTGAACTATGTTATCCATTTGATACTTTACAATAGCACGTGGTATGCAAAACGGCAAAAAAAAATAACAAAATACTTTGGTGTATCCTCTGTTGGTTCTACAATTGCCACACTACAACAACGTAATAATACAATTTGTAAATATATTTATATTGCTAGATGGTAGTATTTGTATTTGAACTCGCATACCCAAACAATTTTCCTCGACACTTTTCCATGTCTCAACTTTACTTTCTCTTTTTTGCCTTCGTACACGTCTCTTGTAATTTTCGTCTTTGAAAAAGACCTCGGGTATCAATTACATTGCTATATTTGTGCCATCCTCTATATTTTCCGTTGGTCGTATTCAATTCATTTTGAGGACATTTTTTTACTAAAAAATACAAAAAAGACTTGTTCATGATGACGAAGAAACGCCATAATATTATGACCGTACCACCATAATCATCACACAGGCTTACAGACTAGATCACCGCAAAGCTTTACTGCTACTACTACCGCCATTATGCTACTTTTATTCTTTAGTAACGCTAAACAATTCACCAACACCCGTACAACCACCGTTATTGCTTTTTTCTCCCAAGAAAAAGAAAACCCAGGATTTTCTTACTTTGAAACGTAACCAAAAATGAATGCAGCGACAAGGAAATGAGTGAACAAAAATAAAGCAAAAAGAATGCCTTACAATAAGTCTACAACTCTTACATCTTTTTCTCTCCCTCTGCAACCGTACAGCATTACCCACTACTTTTGTGTATCACCCTCAAGAAAACACAAAAGGAACGCAATTTTCAGTATAGGTGGTAGTAATTTTTACGCAACTTATGTACATAAACTTACCAAAATAAGATAATATGAATGCATTTGTGTATCTCCAAGAAAAAAAAACAGTTAGTTTTACTGGTGGCCAGAAAAGAGAATATACACGACTTCTTTTCTCTTTCTAGCTTTAGGCCAGGAAAAAATAGTTAAGTGTATTAGTAATGATAGTAGCGGGGTAGCAGCAGTTGTAGTATTCGCGGTGGTACTAGTGGTAATAATACAGATTACATTTAGAAAGTAATTTATTGAGTCGTATGAAAGAAAGCGTAGTTATACGTCCATAAGTAACAACCTCGCCTCAGTCACACACACACAAGAATGTCGCCCATAACACGGCTTCATACAGCTTATTGTGATGGGTTGTGATGTTCATTTGTGAAATAGTTGGTTGTTGTACTTTGTAGTGGTGGTGGTGATGATGGTGATGTGAAGTAACCAGCAGCAGCAGCAGTAGTAGTAGTGGTTGTAATGCAATGTGCCTCTATTACGACTCTTGCAGAAAAAAAGCAGTTAGTTAGCCAGCTTTCTTTCTTACTTATACACACGGTCCATTTTTGTCAGTTTTTTTCTCTTCTCCTCCTTCTCCCTGTGAGAGGGCAAAAAAATCCACCCTATTTTTATCATTGCTACACACTATTACTACTACTACTGCAATAGCTTTACACACACACTACTTTTTCTGGAGAGAGAGAGAGAGAGTGAGTGTGTTGTAAAACTGCCGAGTGGAAAGGGGTTTTCACCGTGCCTTGATGGTAGGCCATAATATACATAATAATATTAGATAGTTTTCATAATAAACATGGTACAATGAATTGAAATAAAAGCCTTTTTTCTTCCCTTCTTTCTTCCTCTCTCTCTCTCTCTCTCTATTTTTCCTTTTCCCCAAAAAATAATAATGCACTTTCACTTGATCCAGGTCTCCACATTATTATTACATGGATGAAATGGATGGGACTATGTGGACTACTACTAGTACTACTACTACTGCTCCTACACAATTGTCCGTTATCTTTACTCATCCCATTATTACTTTTCTTTCATTGAATTCATTGCATTATACCTTATTATGAGCTTGCCTCGTTCTCTCCCTCTCCTTTCGAGAGAGAGAGAGATGTTGTAATAGTAAAGTAGTATTATATTATATGGCAGTGTAGAAAATTGTCTCGCTGTTTTCGACGGAGGCATTACACGTCTTCAACAATTGTAATAATATATTTTAAGTTGATTGAGGAAGCTAGAAAAAGAATTTATACACGGGATCTCCTTTTTTCTCCTCTCTTTTTGTCATTCTCCTGAAGAAAAAAAAACACTACTGTTATTACTACCCGGTACTGGCAAGCTGTGTGGTAGTAGTAGAAGGGCATTTAAATATAAGCGGACGTGTCCCAAAATAGGGAACGTAAAAGTCGTTTGTTGTACAGGGAACTGCTTCTCACAGCCCACTTTACGAATTTTACTATTATTATTATTGCGTGCACCACCACCACCACCACCATCGCCATTCAAATGAATTTCAACAGGATAAAACGGTAAAAAACGACAAGGAAAAAAGTACGTGTGGGATACAATATCGTTTTCAGTCATTGCATTCATATCTCAGAATTTCTTTCGGAAATTCGTAAAATGTATTAACAAGATAATACATAAATACATTACGAGCATTAAGTAGAATATACGGCCTGCCGGGTTGCCCGTGCCACACACACACACAGACACTCCTAGTGTGTGTCTAGCACCAGCAATAGGACTGCTGCCGCTTGCTTGCCTAAAATTTATACCTTCTCGTCTTCATTGCTGTTCTGCACACAGAGAAAAAAATGTACATTTTCTCGAGAATTTACTTTTTCCTCTGAAGAAAAAAATATTAGAGGAAAAAGTTCTCGGGTGTCCTCCTTCGTAATTCTCTTTTCCCCTTAAAGGACTCTCGAGCGACAAACGAGAGAGAAAGTACGATAGAGAAAAAAAACAAATTGTAATAGTGCGGGTAGCAAAGTACACTCATGTACAATTCTATTACCTATGTATCATCATCATCATCATCATGATAATCAGGTTGCTGTATTCTTTCCAGAAATACTCTCTCCCACCCTGTCTCTGCGGCTTCATAAAGAAAGTAACACACACGCACGCATACCTATACACAAATATTACGAAAGTGAACACACTTGCTTCCCTTTTGTGAGTGAATGAAGACGGCTTAAGAAAGAAAAAAAGTGGATTTTCCCGTTTTTGTGTACGAGTATACATTAGCATTACACCGCATCCATTCATATCATTATTATTATGATTACGCTCCTTATACGTATGCGGGTTTATCAACACAAAATATCTTATACAGTCACCACGATGACGATGACAATGATAATAATAATATCTCTTCCTATCTATCTTCTGCGTGTGAGCACTGTACATATATTGTACTCTATGTTGTTATTCATGTTACAATATCCGAAAAGAATAAGATGAAACGAGAGAGAAGCTCCACAAATTTATGACACTTTTCCTTTCGCATAGTCTCTTCCGCATACATTATCAACCGGGAAGAAAAGAAACAAGAAAGAATCAGCAAAACAGGCAAGATTCATACACACAAATATATACACACACCCTGACTCACTTCATCATATAACCCCTCGTTGCTTGATGATCATCATCGTCGTCACTACCCATAAAAGTAATAATAACACAAAAGTTTTTTTTTCTCCCGTGTGTATTTGTGTGTGTGCGCCAATTGGGGAAAAGGGTGTGTATACCTAGGTGTCTGCAGAGAAAACAAAAAAAATTGTCGGAAAATCTGTTACATTCTTTAAAAAAGGAAAGGCGTGTGTGTAGATGATCAAGATATCATAGGGAAAATGTTGAAAAGCAGGATAACATGATACTTCACATTATCAACAGCCGACTTTTTTTACAAGGGAACAGGCGGATACACACCGGGAATGTGATATGATGATAATAATAATAAAAACACCGTTCCGGGGAAAAATCTTGAATTTCATCACCATGATCGTCATCGTGTGATTATGATGATCGTGGATAGTTTTCTATTATTTTCATGTATACTTTTTTATATAGAAACACTCTAACATCCCAGTAGTGACGATGATGATGATGATGTAGCGCATCAAGTTACAAAATAGCTGGAGAATTTTCAAGCTGGTGGCTGTTACCTTTATCCTTGAGCAAATAATTTGAAAAGATGTGATGATATTTTCTTAGTACACATTTTGGTACGTTTTTCACAACACCTATAAATGTAAGCAGGCAAGCAAGTGTGAATTACAGGAAAGTCACGAACGTCGCTGTATATTCCACCCCATGCCTGTTCATCGTTACCTAGTTTCATCGTCATCTTTCTTTGCTGAACAAATTTCTACTCTAGTACTACTGCTGCTGATGATGAATACGTTACCTAAAACCCAACAGAGAGAAAAATTGTAGCTTGTGAGCCCACCTACCTACGCGAAGCCACGTAAAACGGAGAGAAAGTAAGATGATAGCCTATGTACATTAATATTATTATTATTATTGCATATACCGAATATTAAGCAGTTGTGAGATACTTGCTGTTATAGGTAGACATGTACATGTGCTTCCACGTGCATTATTATTTCCCTGATATTCCTTTCTCTTTTTTCACTTTCACGTTCCTCTCCTCTCTTGCTCGGTATTTTCTTCTGCTCCTGAGATACAAATTACGATACACTTCCGCCGTGTGCACTCAAGATTGAATTTATTCTTTTTTATTATGAATTTTAAAACATTCCAGGCATGTACTAAACATAATATAGACTGAGAGAAATCTCGTTGAGCACTGAAGCAACTACCACATTTTCCTTGTGGAAGCTTTCCCTGGAAACAGGGTATGTGTGTGTGTTTGGCTTATTGTGTGTTACATGAGATGATGATGGTGGCTGTGGTGCGGGTACTTGAGTGAGTGAATATCTTAAGGTATTCCCATATGATCATCAACGTGATGATATGATATGATTATGATTATTGCACAGAAAAGGGAGAAAAAAGGTACGTATGTGAGATGAAATACTGATATATTATGTAAAAATGTTAGGTACGTGAAAGTAAACGAGGCAAGGGAAAAAAGTGAAAAGAGGTTTGGTTTTGGTTGGGGAAAGCGGCTATGTTTTCCCTATATGCTTGCTCGTCACCTTCATCATAAAAATTCATTGGACACAATGTTATTTATGATGTAACCAAGTAGAACGGAAACATTGAGCATTTCCCTTGTTATGAATTGTGTGTTTCTTTAAGCATTTGTGTGTGTGTTTCCAAAGAAAGTGAGGGTGTATGTGCTGAGATTTGTAAGAATAACAACAAAACAACGGAACGCAACGGTGTGTTCCCATTTTTTTACAATGATTATTACATTTTTTGTGTTGCTTATCTCCCCTACAATATCTGCATTATGGCAATAGCTGTTATGAGTACGATGATAGTAGCGAAAGTAATAAAAATATTGGGGGAAATGGAAACAAAAGTGGATACCGATTCCCTTTGTTGTAAGCTACCTAGCAGCCCATGAAAATAAATTGTGGTGCTGGATTTTTAATAAAAGCAACAAGCGCGTTGTATCAGAATCGCTAAAAACTCCAGAGGAATCGGACGGAGTATCGATTTGTCAAATTATTTGCCCGCTTTATAAATTTGCATTTAAGTGGAAAACCGGTCACGCTTACATTTTACAGATAATAATAATAAAAATCATACAGGAAACATGTATACAGAAAGAATTGTATAACAATAAATGATGAGAGAGAAAATGAATCAAGAGTGTGTCTATCTGGAACTACTTTCACTTGCGCAAATAAATACCTAAATATTTGGGTGGATACTCTTACACATTTTTTATACAAAAAAAGGAAAGGGAAACGTCAAAGAAATTTCAAGTGAGCACAACCAACAGAATTCTTGTTTGATGGACAACAACACACACACGCGAATAAGTGAATAGATTGTTAAAGAATCTCGTTTTTCTCGTTTCAAGTGTTTAACACGACGGAAGAAAATGCTCAAAAATTCAGATAAAACGTACGTATAAGTAGTATCACTTAAAAACGTTGTCAGGCAAGCTAAGGGTGTGTATAGGTCATTTCAAAAAAATAACAAATGATGATGGAACGTTTTTTATGTACACGCGCGCAGCTATATCATCACATTTGACATGCATGTAACGTAAACGTATTCAAATCCTGAGTATTGTAAACGAACAAATTTACATGTGTATAGAGAGAGAGAGAAAATTTCATTTGTCGTGTACAACTATATATACATACGTTCATGTTTTACAAAAGTTGCTTTCTCTCTCTCTCTCTCTCTCTTGCCATCTCAACTTTCAAAGTAATAAACAAGAGAAAAAATCCCCTTTGACGTTTCATGTGTTTGTTGTATATCTTGTATCAAACTGTGTACATGTGTCGGTATTATAGCAAGTGTGGCAGCCAGTCAAAACCGTCTTGTAGGCTGAAAAATGTAAGAAAATGAAACTTCCTATTTTTTTCTTCATTTACTTTCATTTTACATTTTTTACTAGTATTTACTTTTTTAAAGATTACATATACACATGTACACATGTTGTTTTCATAGACGAGTTTTTTTTCGTCCACATCAAATATCAAATACCAGCACACTTCCATGTAACAACCCGCTCTAGTATATCTAGTAGTATCTGTACCAGCAATAGTACTACTTACATCAGCAACTAAAAAAGGACAATTTGATTTTTGATAGGGAAAATAACGGAATAAAAAGGAGAAAGTAAAAAAAACGTGAGTCTACATGTTTCGCATGTAAAATGCAAGTGTAACAGGGTAAGTACGTTTTTTTTTCATTTCCACACACAAAAAAGTTTTAATACGTTTGACGTTCTTCTTTCTCGTTACTCAGCCGTGAGTGAGTGAAAGCGTGTAACAGTAAATTTTTTAGGATATCCGACCGATGAAAAAGTAAGGAGCGAAGAGAAGAAGAAAAAAAACGGTTTTACACCCTTCATCTATTTCTTAAGTCTTGTAGCTTGTATCACGATACTGATGATGATAATGATGACGATCCACATCATCCTTGTAGTTCGCATCAGCTACAAAAATAAGACAGGAACTGGTAAGATGAATGAAGAACGACAGCAACATCAGTCGGGGTTCTAAAGAAATTCCATGATGTTACTAACGTTATATGTTGGCATTTATAGAGAATATGGTACAAGTGGAGAGAGAGAGAGTAACCAGTTTCCACTTAAACTTTTGTTACGTTTTAAATACATTGTAATTTATAGCAACTAGAATGCTGACAGGGAAGTCAGTGTGAAATTCCTTTTTTTCTGTTCTCTTTTTTAAAAAGATGAAGGAGGATCAGAATAAGTAGAGACAGAGAAGTAGAGAGAGAATAACAGAAAGTTGTAATTTCTCGTGTCTGAAAACCTTTGTTCTCACCAGAGCAAGAAAAAAACACAATTTTTTCCCTAACATTTTTTCTCTCTCTTGACTAACGTTATTTTCTTGGTAAATAATATTTTGGGAAACCTTGTTAGTTTGGTAGTGTAGCTGAAGAAAGAAGATGATGGTGGTAGAAGAGACTGTTGAATTGTGTGAGAAAAGCTGTTTCCTTTAGTCGTTCAAAAGATGTGACAGTCATCTGAAATTCTTTTTTTTTCTTCTTTCTCATTCCTTGCCTTTCAAGTATTTTTTTTCTCTCTCTCTCTTGCTCTCTTTTAATGCGATCATATACACTCAAATATATACACAAACAGTTATACCGCCTGCTCTTTTGTTAATTTCAATTCATCATCCCCAACAAAACAAACTGTGTGTGTGCTGCGGAGAGGATACTAGTTACAAACAACAACAGCCCTGCTGTCTTTCCACCATCACCACTGTTGCCGGATGGATTTGTATACAAAATGCGTAGTTTCTTTTGTTTTTTTATATTTATTTCGTTATATACTTTGAATACAGAAAGAAAGAGAGACGATGATGCGTGTTTGGTTGAGTGATTTTTTTATTTGGCGTTTGTTGCTACTGATTAGCATGTTACAATGGGATCGTCTTATCATTTATTTGTGTTATTTGCATGAGCGATTCTTCAAAATGAAATGAATGATTGCTTACACTTGTTGTAAACTCGGCATTTGTCAAACTTGTCTCCAACGGGAACATACAATAAAAGAAACATCGTTTTTACATGTGGGGTGTTTGCGCCAACTTGTAATGGCAATGGGGTGAAATGGAAAATGAAAACTCACCCCGCATTCCACCACCACCTCTCATATACAACTTGTATTTTAGTAGAGTACACAGTCAGGTGGTTTTTGAACACAATAATCCCCACATTTTTTCCCACCCCCACACACACACATCCATCCCTCTTCTCCCTCCGCTGAATGGGCCACTTGATGTCGTACAAATAAAAATAAACTTTGGGTGTGTGTGCAACTATTATTACGACGATGATACCATTACCGAATATTAAGCTTTTTTACGATTACCTACTCAGGTTCATATAATAAACTGCACACATAGAGAGCAGTAGTCCGACAAGCGGTGAAATTTCAAAAGTATTACCCCAAACACTCTTTCCTGCTATCATCATCTCAAATCGTCTGCGATATCCAGGAGGGCAAACGTCATCATCATCATCATCATCCTGAAGAGGTTTCATATCAAAATCTTAAAACACATCTAAAGCTACTTGGTCACGTACACTCAGAAATGATCCCATCTTTTCAGATATTATGGCGAGAGTGTATGTGTATCCACTCAACTCAAGCAGGTTCTGACAATATACTTTGGAGAAAAAGAGCGAAAAAAGGGCAACCTTTTTTTTATCCTCCTGTTCTGAATGGTAAAACAGCTTTTTGCTCTTTTCTCCTATATTCCACCCAGCTTCTCTTTCTCTCTTTTCCTGTTAAAAACAGAAGACACGGAAAATGTCGGCAGTGTTCACCGGCAGCAAACAAAACTCGACTCGAAAAAAAGCAATATGCTGTTTAATATGAGATGTGTTTAGGTATCACTGCTGACATTATACCTACTACCTCCTCTCCACTCAAACAACAACATTCATATTTTTAATATATTTTTTTTTCTACGACTACTTCGTCTCCTGGAAGCTTTTTCTCCATTAACCTAACCAACTACATTTATTACACTGCCCGGCTATCATCGTATCAAATCAGCCCATTCCTTTTTCCTCTACTGTTACTGCTTGTGATTGCGCCAGTTAAAAAAAGAGTCTCTTTTTTTCTGTCTCTCACACAAGTGGTGGTACAAAAGTGAAACATTTTTATATGCATTTTGAGTTTTCTTTTTTCGGGTTTTCATGTTTACGTTATGCTTTCTAGTTACGTCTCTGGAAAAAAGTGGTAGAGAGAAAATGCTGATGTGGCTTTGGCTTGTGTACTTGGCTATATTGCATAACGGTGGTAATATTATGAATTTGCCATAATAATATATACAGTTGCTGGAGAGAAAAAGATATAATCCAAAGTACAGTAAGACGTGTAGAGGGAAGCAGTTTGAACACTAAACTGAAATCTTGGAGAGAGGGTAATCTTAAAATCTTACATATGTGTAACTGAACACGTTTACAAAAAGAAATGGTA